>JAQBSW010002160.1:0-109878 GCA_029291075.1 Eudiplozoon nipponicum | reverse complement strand
GTGCTATACTTCTCAAACAACGATGATCAAATGCCTGTAAGCGTCTCAAATCATCAACTCTAAGAGGCCAAGTTTCACTAGCGTATAGTAAGACTGCGCGTACAGATGCATTGTAAACACGACCTTTAAGGTAAAGTGAAATATTCGCGTTTTTCCATAAATGACGAAGGTTCGGGAAAGCTACTCTAGCTTTCGCGATCCGTATTCTCACCTCGTCGGACATATTGCCTTCGTTATTGATAGAGCTCCCAAGATATGTAAACCTGTCGACTATGTCTAGATCTTCATTCTGCAGTCGCAACGTTGGAGTGAGTGGTGGATGATCCTGTAACAGTATCTTACATTTAGAGGTTGCGAATTTCATACCGAAAGACGGAACAACGTCTGTTAATCTATTCAAGGTGGCCTGGGCAGCATCCTGATTGTCGATATCGTCCGCATAGTCAAGATCGACTAGTTTATCGCCCGGAAAACATCTACTCCAGCATCTTGAATGTGTGGGAGAGTGTTGTTCATAATAGCATCGATTACAAAATTAAACAAAAAGGGGGAAAGTGGACAACCTTGACGAACACCACTGCTGGTTGCTAAAGTTATGCGTTAATTCCTTGTAGACCTTAACGCGACCAATAGTATTTGTGTAGAGAACTCGTATAAAATTAACAAATTTTAGGTTATCAATCGTTAATTATATGCTTATAGATCAGGTGGTCATGAAACAAGTGACGCTGGAAGTGCCACTCCAAGAAAAATTCTTAATCTTGCTCAACTACCAACTTCTCGTAGTGGCTATTTCGTCTACATTCCTGGTCCTTCAGATCAGCGTAAGTTGTTCTCTTATCTGTTTGCGTATGTTTATTTTCTCTTTCATAATTTTTGTAACTCTTTATGCACAAACGTAGTGCAGACTGCGCTTGGGTGTGCAAAGGCTAGAGGTGCGTCCTCGATAAAAAAGCCGAGTGGTGAGGGGACACCACTTGTACCAAATTCCCAAGAAATTCCATGAAATTGGAGCCGGCTTATCCTCCAAAAGGAGTCAGCCGCAGTAAAGTAAGTAAGTAAGTTTATTTGAAGATATTGAACTATTCTATGATAACAGAGATCTCGCATTATAAGTATTATGACTGTTAATACATTGAATTTCATAAAGCCGCATTGTTTCGAGCGCGATTTTTTGCGGCCTTCTTGCCAATGCAAACCATATTGATGGCTTATCGAATAGCAGCCAGATATAAATGGTTATCCGGTAAATTGCACTTTTGATTAATGCCTCTTGACGCTCATCGTACAATTATCTAAACTAAAACATTGGTTGCGTGGGCGGTGATATAAATTACCGTAATCAAGTTTACGAAAATGATATAAACACCTGACCCATTAGGTACATGCATTTGTCAGTATAAACTAAGAATTGTATAGTATAGAGAAGGAAAATCATCCAGTAGACCGGTTTCGTCCTTATTAGGAACTCATCACGTACTGGCCAGAATTTGCCGCAGACAGTGCTCGAACCTGGGCAAGACTGCTTCGGAATCTGGTGCTCTAAACACTAAATCACTTTGCCGCACACTACACACCATTTTCAGTCATGTACTAACTAATGCTTCACGGTTAGCCCTTACTTTAGGTGGAGCTCATATGACATCCTATTAGACCCAAACCGGTCTACTGGATGAATTGCCTTTTCTACACTATATAATTCTTAATTTATACCGCCAAATGTATGTACCTAATGGGTCAGGTGTTTATATAAATTTCGCAACATTAGTTATAATAATAGATTGCACATGTTAAACGACTCCATGTCTCTGTGGAGCAGAAAACTTACAATATGCTTGACTTTAAAGCCTAGATTTGGCGCTTATAACAATGGTTGGGCGGTTCATGTGTGTGCCTAGTATTCCAAATTAACTGCGAAATGTGTAGTGCATGTATACGCCAATTAATAACTGACTCTAGGACAAAGTTTAACCAAGTTAAAGCAATAGCACATCCTTGTCGTGCCATATGTTCAATAGCAAGGTGCTGAGAAAAGTCGCTTTCACAGCTTGAATGAGCATTCCGGGCTACAAAACGTCGTATAATTTTGATCGGGACACCATCATTAAGCATTGCTCCCCTTATCATCCTTCGATCAACCGATAAATAGATTCCCAGCAATCCAAAAAGGCAACTATTATTGGCCACTGCTACCGTTAGTGTAGCTTGAGAGTGCGATAGAGTGAGTGAATGTGGTGCATACATGCATTTATTGATCGCAACACTGCCCGAATTGGCCTAAGACGCCTCCTTTTGTCTTCACAGATAATAATAGTGAAAATCTTTGATGAAGCAAACAGCTAAGTGATACCGCTATCATCTTTGTCAATAGTGAAGCGGGTATTTTCAAAATAATGGTACACAACATAATTATCATAAATAAAATATTTAGGGAATCTCTGTAGAGACTAAACTAATGATAGAAGAAAAGCTGTATCTAGCATAAATCGAATGACCTTCAAACAAAAAAACTAAGCCATCTAAATAATTCAAGACAAGACTACACATGTAATATAGCTTCTTAGTATGAATCCATTTCTTAGTTACTTCTGTCAAAGAATTATGAGACGGAAAAGAGAAAGAATACCACAAATCTGGATACTGTTTTACACAGTTTGATTCAAACTATTTTGTACTAAGGTTTTAACAAGGAACGAACGAAAAAGTTATTCAACGCTCCATAAGTTATATCGCCTCCATTTGTAAATAAGTTTTGGAGAAAAACATCGGGGCATTCCGTATCTGTAAAATTGATGGATTTTTTTAGATAAACGTACCACACTGTTGATACAGGTTTATTTACAGGGATCAGTACTGATGCACGTGCCCAAGAAAGTTAACCTTTGAAGTGTTTATCCAACCTCTCAAGACAACTTTTTTATAGGTAACTATATATTTGTTGCTATCATAATTGTTTCGCTAACCTATAATTTTCTCGGATCTGTTGCGCAGATAAGTTGAATAATAACGCTTCTTCCGTCTCCTCAGCCTCACTTGTTCAAAATGATTTTATATCGACTTTTAGACTGCGCTTAAGGCTGCATCTTATAACCACTAGTTTTATTATAAGCTGAACTAGCTGGACTGTGGCGTCTAGTTTCGAGACTACACAGCTTTTACGGAGACCCAAGGATTATTTCTACGGGAGCCTACAATTCCACATCTGCATTGCGCATAGTGGAACTTATTTTCGTTCAAAATAAATTATGATTTTTGCCATCAAAACAAGTCAAATTTGTCTGGAATATCTAGATATTTTGTCGGAAAGAAGGTTGTTCGATTTTGCTTACTTCTATTTGTGATTTGTTCTCATTTATTTTCCCGGAAAACTATTGTAAATCTGCAGCAGATAAAGGCATAATCCGTGTTCGAAATCGGAGGACACTCCTGGATACAACGATGCCATTTATAAATAATTGCTACATGATCCTTTTGAGGGAATCGTTGTCCGGGGGCTGGAAGACCCATGTGTCTCAACGCCTTACATTAAATTTCAAATTTGTGCTACTTAAGTATAATCTGTTCCGCGCAGCTATCTAACGGTCGTTAACTGTTATTGTTGCACATCCAATTTTAAGTGTGTCTTCCACGTAGATGAAATTCTGCGTTATTTAAGCACGCAACCTGAGCATTCATATCACGTATAATCAAGACTATATCCGTATGTCTTGCTCTACTGATGAAAGAGCTTCGATGAAAGCTTATACAGATACGACGAAAAAACACCGTAGATTAGGGTCTGTGGCCTTGATTTTAATGGATGTATTTAAGATTGCCGCATAAAATCGGCTGTTTCAAGAATCTTGAGCTAAGGACAATGCTGACTCTCCATTTACCGGCCTCAGAAATATCCTTGGAACAGAACTTAGATGCTAATAACGCGAACGATAAGGTGGGTGCAAACAGTTCTGTAGTGATCGTAGGATCTTGTGTTCTGGTTTCAGATGAAAAAATATATAAGTACGTGCAAGAGCTTGTTGTTGTTCAGTTTGTTTCAATATTTACAGAATGAATTCGCTGACGTTGAAATCAAGCCTAGGTTTAAATATTGGTAATTTTCATTAACTATTTTCGTTATGTGGCAATCTGATATTGGACTCATAACATATAAAATAGCGTTGTTCGATTGAGTCGAGGGAAGAGAAAGAGAAAACAGGTGTCCGCACTAGCCTGATTTCGCTTATCAGCCTTGCGAGACTCAGCAGATAAGATGACCCTTTATATCCTGCGCGACACGTATTCGTAATGGGGATTGTTTGTATTTACGAGCTTTAGTTCAAAGCAAGATGTTGTTGTTTCGCTATAAATGAAATGATTATTTTCGTGTAGATAATATTTAGTATTTTATCATAATCAAAATTGTCATAAAATGTTTAATGGACAAACAATCTGTGCATCTTGTACAAGCATAAACCAATCATTTTTGCATTGAATGAGATCACTTCCTTTGATTTTTACTTGAATAAATATATTTGTGTTTATTTATATTAAGGTCGCACCATGGTTGTTTGTCACTACTTCACCACACTGTTAAACACTTTGCCAAGTCAAAACTTAAATCACGCTCAGACGCAAGCTAATGCTGCTCTTCAGGCCGCTGGTCACATGCCACTTCCACCCAAGCCTGAGTTGGATGGCCCCATGCCTGATTTTCGACCGAAATTTCCTATCAACCAGGAAAACAGTGTAAATGCCGATAAAAATACATCTAACACAGGCGTAATTCCTGGCAGTAATAATAGAGCGGGTGGCACTGGTGGATCATTTGGAAGTTCTTCATTAATTACACCAGTCTATTTGCCTCCAACCCCTGTGTACAGAGGTCGTGGTCGGCCTCCATCGCGTTCCTTTCACTTCAGGGGTCCAGGCCGACCACGACTTTCTACTAATAGGTATCCATATCGAACTGCGCCATATCGGCCATATGGGACATATTCTGGTTATTACGCACCTAGAAAACGTGTGAGTAATTTAATTCTTTTCTCTTTTTAAAGATATTTCTTGCACTGTAATGATTTATCGTTGCGGCATTTTTATCATCAATGTATTTTAATTTTTGGATTAAAATAACGAGATTTAAAAATGTTAGATGTAAGGTAAATTGACAATTTATATTTAAAGCGAAAATTATCTTGATCTGAAATTTTTCAGTAATTAAAAATAATCATACACTCCCCACTATTTTATTTATGGACCCATAATTCGTCACCCGGGTCTCCCCAGAATCCAGGAGAATCGACAGTATTCTTGACTTGAAGATCTTGCACTTGGTGCTTGATGTGAGTGCAGAGTGCTCTGCAAAATTAACCGAGTTCAGCTGCAGTAAGGCCCATTGCTGAAAATCTTAGCAGAAGCTGATCTGATTTGTGTCATAAGAGACACTGAGTAAACTAAATCTCTGACAATACAGCAAATCATGATTTTGGCTAACGATCTGAGACTCGGTATTAACATTGTACTTAACGACCGTTTTCCATTCGTTTAGCTTCAGATCGTGCCGGGTGAACAATTTTTGATCTCGATTAATGCCTCTTTGGCACTTTCTTTTCTGACATCAAAGTAGAATCGTCAATGTATTCGAAATTAGTAATCTTGCCACCACCAACGAACTCCATTCCTGTGAATGTTACAGTGGCCTCAGATAAAATTGAATCGGCAACGTAACTAAATAGGGTGGGAACTATTGCACATCCTTTTAGTATGCCTGAGCCAACCGGTGTAGTTTCAGATAGATCATTTTTTGATCAAGTATAGACAGATGATTTATTTTAACAAGCTTCGAGCAACTGTTCTGTTTTTTCCGGTCCAACATCGATAAGCATAGCTCATCATGACATCTCGCGTGACACAGAATCCTAAAACTCATTTCTATCGAACTGGGGAAATTGGAAATGTTTGATATCGAATCCGACAACTATTCGACCGAGTCTGTGTCATATCATAATAAGTAAGAATTTCAATATCCATCTTGTAATTATTTCGAGCGTCCCTTGATTACCAATCATACTGCTTCTAATGTGTGGTCGATTGAAGATTTCTTTAAGTGGTTGACTAACTGCGAATCCGAAACCAATGGCCCGTACTTCCTTGTCTAACTGACCACTTACAATATCAAATCGTAGCAAACAGATTCATTGTGTTGTTCTTTATTCTCAGCGTGACTAACCGAAAACCCATTGCGAAACAGATGCCACATTTCTTATAACACTGTTATTAGTAGAAATAGCACTCCATATGATGTTTGGTACATTCGGCTGAAGCTTTAGGTGGCTCAGTTCAAATGAATTTCGAGAAGTTTTACATGCCTTCAATGCACGGGAATTGAACACCTGATACGATTTCGCGTCCTGGACAAATAATCATCGATTTTTTACCAGAATTTGGTTGATTTGTGTACGGTGACGCCACTTTTCTATCAGCGGTTGGTACATTGCTTGGCCATGTGGCAGGAGGCTGCTTGTGCTGTTGGGATAAGAATCACCACGATGAGGTTTAGGCTGATGGCAAGGATGTTCAAATTCCGCTTACTACCAGTGATTTAAACTCGGAATCATTTTTTCATTAGAAGAATAATTGAGAGATGACGCGTAAACATTTTCGATTACATGAAAAAAATGCATATGCGGGTCCTCGCGTGAGTCGAACGAGAATTATTTGATCTGTAATCAAATAATGTTTTCGTTGCAATACTGAGTCGCAGCATGGCAAAACCTTATCTCAATGGATTACTTTCGAATAGGTACATGACAAAGATCGGTTCATAGTGAAAACTTAACCAAAGTTGGATAATTAAAGCAATTTTGATTTCCTGAAAGTAATTAATGTGGGTATCACGTACCAAAAATATCCAAATTCCGGCGGCGCACGTAGGCCGTTATAGACGAATAGAAGTCCGCGTTTATATTTTGATTTTGTTCTGCTTTAGTCAAAAGGCGGAGCGTCGCTAGTCGCTTTCCTCCTACTTATCATGGAATTTTTGTATTTTACCGATCGTAGGACATGCTCGTAAGCAATATTGGCCCTTTCCAAGATTCGCAAAATCAGAACTCAATTCTGAAAGCCACAATTTCAAAAGCGAAAGAGCACCATCTTTCTGTTTTAATGTCAGTTTTACTTCTCTTAGATAGTTTGCCGAAAGCGTGCACAAACTGTCCAGAATGAGTATGGTTTAAATGCGACATATATGGGATGTGCCTCTACTCCATGTTAGTGGAAGCACACACGCCATGTGCGGTTTTGGATCTAGACTTTGATTGCCAGGCTCTTGAGATACTTGCATAGTTTTAGTGACTGTCAGAAAAGCAATCCTGATGCAGCCTTATATCTCTGACAAATTTACTAGAGATTAATTACATAAGAATTCATATTTATTTTCATTATATTGAAAAAAAATAATCACAAATTTTATATGTTTTTTATTTAGGGTCGTCCGCGAAAATTTCCTTTTGGCAATGAAATGATAAATCTATTAGAAAATCAGTCGGAATCGTCAATCATTGCAAACGCGTTAGCCAATCGAGCTGCTTCTCATTTGACTACGGGTGGTGGCGCTACAACTGTTGCTTCCAGACTACGACAACTGCAACAACAGCAAGAACAACAAGAACAGGTGATTTCGTATATCCATGCATTCCCAGATGCCAGCTTTATAAAATTGTTTATCGTGTCAAATACTTTAACCGTTTGAGCTAAACATTTTTTATTAAATCTACTAGGTTGCACAGCGCATCAATACATAAACTTGTAAAAACGGATGCTCCACTGCCTCATTACGATAAAGTTTTTTTTTCCTAAGTTACTTAACTAATAAAGTATCAACAGGTTTTTGGTTGTCGCCACATTGTTAGTTATTTTTAAATAATTCATGGAATATGATGATTCTGAACACAATAATTTTTATCACATTTCCTGACGACGCTTGTAGAATATTTATTTTTCGAATAATAGAAGCATTTGTGCCCAGTTATTAATTTAAAAGCTCATTATATGTTGTACAGAGGATTTAGCTCCACCTTATCAACTTATTTAATGGAGAAATAGAACGATAATAAATGTTTTTATGTAAAGTAGACTAAAACTGATCTTTACTAGGGAGATTGCTGTAGTGACCTCATTGACAACAGAGCTGAGCAGGGTGTAAAGAAATACAAGAGACTCAACAAGACGTGATTGTGTGCATAAAGGCCTGCAAGTCATTTTTTAAAGTTCCATTATTGAGTATAGCTAGACATCACGTATAGTGCGATGTAAAATCAAAACTGATCTGAATTAGCTTGTACTTGTTTCTCGGCCATGAAAGATTCAACGCTACATGTCTGTTGATACAGTATCGATCTTTATTTTCGTCATAGTTATCTGTTGGCTGTAAAGGAACTCCAGTTTGCGCATTCCTATTGAAAAAAGTATTGTTTGTGTTTAGTCATTCTTCTTTTAGACTACCTGTCACCTAAGACTGGCGTGCACTATCTTCCCAAGAGCATATGCTCATAGTTTTATTTCTCAGATTATCTGGAACCCAAGGAAGCGGGATCACTGTGAAAAATATCTTGTTATCTTAATGCGCCAGAAAATGCCTTATTAAAATTAGCCTAACCACTTCCAAGCCAGGTGCTGGACTTTCGATGTCAGGCTATTTTCGACACGAAAAGTATATTGATGATGCCAAATAATCAATCTTGGCACAGCCTAATGGCTCACGCGATTACATTTTGCTAGTGTTCATCTTGATAATCCAAGAAAAACTTCAATTTTTCATAAATTATGCAAATATGATTAAAATGTTTGAGAGTTTGTTCTTTTTATTTTCACTAATCAATTATTGTTTTATTTCTGTCAATTTCAAACAAACCTAATTGGAGGCTCTCGCGCTTACCGAGGAAGAACGTAAATTCCAGCCTGTTGGATATGATAGCAAAGTGCTTCTTCCCCCGTATGTGGTAATGCAACCGGCAGAGTTTGACGCTGAAGCTGCCGCATGCTTAATTAGTGCAAGTAATGATGAAGCACACGATCTGGATGAACATACTGTTCATGGAGTTGGTGACGATCCGGCACCCGGCATTGACCAGCATATGGTGACCGCCGCTGGCTACGAAGATGAAATTCCGGAGGAAGTGAGCTTGTCTTATCTCTGCCATTTTGTGTCTTATCTAGATAATATATATATATATATATATATATATATATATATATATATATATATATATATATATATATAATGATAAGATGAAAAGCACTTAGCAATGGTATTAGTGATGACACATTGTCTCGTAGCAAACCTGACAGTGTATTTATTGTATCATCACTCATAACAAGAGCTTAGCCTTCCTTATTATCACACAACAACACAAATTCGTTTATTGAATGATACTTAACTTCATTTTTAAAGCTAAAATAATAATTTAGGACATAGGAAAATGTTAACTAAATACTTCATGGAGGGGAGGATCTAGTTCATATGTACAAATTTATTTAAGGCAATGTCAGCTTTAAGGAAAGGCAAAATCGGCAGTACTGCTTATTGTGGTTTACACTATATCACTTCTGCCCATTTGGTAGGAAGTTCTTTCTTGATTTCCATGCTTTGCGTAGTTTTATAATCTTCGAATGCTTTGTGTGGAAAGCTCTCCCCATCTAGATCGATACATTCTCTTTTCGTTTAGTTACAAGTTTAGAATGGTTATTTGCATCTTTTGTCTTGAGAAAAATAAATTTAAATATACAGTCTTCGATAATTGTGGAAGACTATGAATTAAGTTAACTGGTGTGCGCATTCGTTTAGAATATTGTATCTTTAAATTGTTTCACATTCCACGCTCAAATATACAGTGGGTATAGGGCGTAATTCGGGTGCCTACTAAGAAGTCGCTAGTAAGCACGAAAAAATGTGTACGAGATTGTACATATCGTTCAAGTTGACTTTGCTTTATCTTTCTGGTCCCATTTGAACTAATTTCTTACTTAGTGCGCAACGCCTAATACGCAATTTAATATATATTAGTACTACGCTACAAACAGTCTCTAAATGTAATATATTGAATTGAATGCTGTCATGATTACTACGAAATATGATAACTGATGTAGATCGAAGACAGAGTTTATGGATTTGCTGGAAAAACAGGTGTTCACAAGTAGTTGTAATTTTCAACTGGTGAAATTCAACATATCTTGAAATCCATTTTGTTGGTAACCTGTTCCGACTGAAACAATAGTGCCAGTACCCTGAAAAGGAATTGGGTTGGCTTTTTAGTCTTTTTATGTAGATAACACAACTACTGCTGGTAAACACATTCGTATAAAGGATTATACCTTCCATTTGCTCCACATTTCTCACCAAAAAATATAGCGTAATACCGGCTTCAGTAAGTAGGAAACGAATGTGCATATGAGATTATACCTTTCGTTCATGCTGTTGTGGTACTATTGGAACTAATTTGTCACTGGGTGCGCAACACTTAATACACAATTGAATATGTATTAGTTCTTCGCAACAAATATTATATAACTTTTAGAATTTCGTAGGAAGTAATCAACGATTGTTCAGTGAACAGCACAAAAATATATCATAAAACCGATATGATCAAGATTCATATGCAAACACGCATACATACCTGTTCGACTAGCGTAATGCAACCATACAGCGATGAGAGTCAAAATATTTTCCACGAGATTGATAGTATTTAACGTCTATCAATCTTGTTATACCGACTAGACTAACACGACTTACGCTTCTTAAATACAATGGTTATTGATCGCCATATGACCAAGTCGAAGTAAAAGAAAATGTTCGTTGACCACCTTTATTTCGGCTATTCTTGCTGTGAAGCAGTTAAAAAGAAGTGTCAGTATTAGTGGCTTATCAATCAAACAAAATTCGGCGAGATAAGAAAAAACTCTCAAAGATTGTAATTGCCTGCTAGCCATATGAGGCTAGTTTATTTCCTGCTGATTCGACAGAACAATAGATATAATTGTAAAACGTTAAGGAAGTAGAAGAGTGCACTGGTTTTAAGGAAAAATTCTTGACAATACAACGCAAAAAAACGTAGGCCCTGCAGCGCCGTCGTAAGCAGTTTATCTGCATTGAATACACTGATACTCCGCTGTCATATAACTATGGAATAATATTCATAGTAGACGGTAAAATACAGCTTTACCATTCTTAGGATTTGCAAGTCTTAGCAGTGCTTCATTGTTCACACTAATAATAGAACTAAAAGTAGTTGACCGCACAAGTGTGTAATAGGTGCAGACAAAATTCGCATAATACAGACAGTCCTATATTTGTCTTCATCATCATCAGGTCTAGCCACACAAAAGTCAAGTGACTAATGTTTCAATGCCATATAACCATAAGGAGTGAAAAAAGTATATAAGTGAATTTAGACAAATTATTATTGAGATTTTTTTATGAGAGAGAGAGAGAGAGAGAGAGAGAGAGAGAGAGAGAGAGAGAGAGAGAGAGAGAGAGAGAGAGAGAGAGAGAGAGAGAGAGAGAGAGAGAGAGAGAGAGAGAGAGAGAGAGAGAGAGAGAGGTAGAGAGAGGTAGAGAGAGTGTAGAGAGAGGTAAGAGAGAGGTAGAGAGGGTAAAGAGAGAAGGAAAACCTTGCTACTATGAGTAAAGTTATCAGGATAACTCACAGAAATGAGGCAAACTAAACCTCTCCACATTACACCATTATGGCCAAGTTAGCATTCGGGCAAGGCGACATCAGCAACACAGCTTCCTTGCGGATTTCACCGTATCACGTCCTAAACAAACCGAACCTCGCAGCTAACTTTGCCCCACTAAGAAAAGAAAGTTACGAAGATGATTCTACTGTACATCTGCAACAAGATCGCCACTCAGCTCGATTCGATGCCATATCGCTAAGGGTTTCTAACCAAGAACTGTGATGTGCACGAGGACCCCATCCCGGCAGACGAGTGGATCCTATACTACCCAATTTGGATGTAAGTGACTTTAATTGTTTCTGCCATGTCAAAATCTGCCCACCTTGTTTCTTACGCCAATTTGGTGCTGAATGAGAGAACAGAGCTCTATTGGGCAATCGAAATGAGGGCATACGCAAAACGTGACCGAGCCAACGAAGTTGATGGAGCCTTATTTGTTTTTCTAACGACGAGCACTTATTTTCAGATCCAAAAATACGTCTACGGATGTCAACGTTAGTTATTCGTTGTTGGTAATCAACATGTGCTATACTTCTCAAACAACGATGATCGAATGCCTGTAAGCGTCTCAGATCATCAACTCTAAGAAGCCAAGTTTCACTAGCGTATAGTAAGACTGCGCGTACAGATGCATTGTAAACACGACCTTTAAGGCAAAGTGAAATATTCGCGTTTCTCCATAAATGACGAAGGTTCGAGAAAGCTACTCTAGCTTTCGCGATCCGAATTCTCACCTCGTCAGACATATTGCCTACGTTATTGATAGAGCTCCCAAGATATGTAAACCTGTCGACTATGTCAAGATCTTCATTCTGCAGTCGCAACGTTGGAGTGAGTGCTGGGTGATCCTTATCTTACATTTAGAGGGTGCGAATTTCATACCGAAAGACGGAACAACGTTTGCTAATCTATTTAAGGTGGTCTGGGCAGCATGCTGATTGTCGAATAATAGCACGATATCGTCCGCATAGTCAAGATCGACTAGTTTATCTCCCGGGAGAACTTCAACTCCAGCGTCCTGAATGTGTGAGAGATTGTTGTTCATAATAGCATCGATTACAAAATTAAACAAAAAATGGGGAAAGTGGACAACCTTGACGAACACCACTGCTGGTTGTAAAGTTATGCGTTAATTCGTTGTAAACCTTAACGCGACCAGGTGTATTTGTGTAGAGAGCTCGATAAGATATGGAATAAAACATTGTGATCCACCGAATCAAATGCACCCTTGAAGTCTGGAAAGACGACTATTGTGGGACGGTGACATAAATGTCTCTGTTCGAGAACTTGCCTTAACGTAAAAATATTATCAATACAACCTCGTCCTGCGCGGAATCCGGCCTGTTCTTCCCTTGTATATGATTCACGTGAAGTGCTAAGACGACGTAGGATAATCGAAGCGAATAACCTTGATACGACCGGAGTCAAACGGTTATATCACGAATTACGATTGCCTTTTTTGAAGATGGGAATGATGGTCGACTCATTCCAGTCAAGTGGTACGGTTTCCTCATTCCATATAGTATGAAAAAGTTTGGTCAACGCTCCTGAAATTATATCGCCACCACCCTTAAACAAAATTGGAAGTAAATCATCGGGGCCTGAGGCGCTTAAGAGATAGGATTGCATCGCGTACTTTTAACTCGGATGGTTTTTCGGGACTAACATTCCACACTGTTGATGCAGACATGCTTTCAGGAATCGGAACTGACACGGGTCGCCTTGCTCGAATGCTAACTTGTTGTGGAGAGGTTTAGTTTGCCTCGTTTCTGTGAGTTATCCTGATAAATTTATTCATAGTAGCTAGGTATTCTCTCTCTCTCTCGTAAATCTCAATAATAATTTGTCTAAATTCACTTATATACTTTTTTTCACTTATGGTTATATGACAGTGAAACATTAGTCACTTGACTTTTCTGTGGCTGGAAATGATGATGATGATGATGATGATGATGATATTAACATTTTAGACACCAAGCGAAAGTCTAACAAGCGTTTTGCATATTGAATCCTTTATAGCTTCATAAATGTTCATTGTTGTTACGTTAATCTGTTACTGCGTAAGGTAGATGATGCGACAGTCAGCTCCGCTGTCTTTTTTACAGCAGGGGTTTTTATATTCACTGAAACATCAGTTTTTAAATATGGATTTTTTACAGTTGGTAACTATCAGGAAGATTAAATTTTTATTCGATTGTGTCTTAATACTCATTATCTGACGCTTTTGCATATAAAACACGAAAGTATGATTCTACAATAAAATACGCAATTACTGATTTTGATATATTACGAAAAAGCAAAAGCTCTAGAGGTTAGCCGAAGTTCATACAAAAGTTGTTCAATGAAGGATACAAAAGGGTTTAAAACGTCGTTTTTGTAATGGAAAGTATTGTTGAACCCCAAAAGAACACTGTCAAGATTGTCTTGCTTCCATTACTGGTGAGCATCTGCTGCGGATTTTAAAAATATTTCGCAGATCTTTGTTTTACCAACATTGACCGTCATATTTTGCGAGTGAAAAATGTACCTCGAAATAGTAAACCTTCGGTTTATTAAGAAAATGCTTTTACTTTTCTACAACTTTCAAATTAAATTAAATCTTGAACATATTAAATACTCGACGATATTTGCAGGTTCTCATTATCGTTGACACCAGTATCATCATTGACGCTATTCCATCAGCAGATAATGCTGATTTTTCACCACAGCTATATAACCATGAAAGCTCTGAACAATTTATAGCTCTATCAAGTAAGTAGTGGGTCTATCTTACTTGACTATACGAGAACACTTAAGGCTTCTACACGCACTGGATCAGGCGAACTACAGGGAGATTCGGATTCAGATGCCTTCCTTGCTTGATAAATTATGGTTCGTTCTTTTCTATCTTACTCATTGTTCTAGCTTCCTCTAATCTTTCCGATTTCAAAATTTTATTTTTATTTTAGCAATCCGAGTTAGACGCAGTAAATGCGGCCGCTGCTGCTGCAGAACAGGTTTGTTTACTTTTACTTATTTGTATATCGCTTTAATATACCTTTAAGAATAAAAGTGTTAATTTCTACCGTGGAATGTCGTAAATCACATCGTAGGTTAAGATAGCTGCTATAGTTTTCGCATCACATGTGAAATGCTTCGACAATGGTTAAAAATCGCCAACGCCTTGCAACACAATATGCCCGTGTTTATTTCAATTATTTTATATTTATTTAATAGTATGAGTTTATTTAAACGTTAAAGGCAATATTGATTTTGTAATTGTTTTTTTTTCGTGTTCACTGCTTTTGATATGTATATATTTATTAGTCGTTAATTTAAAAAATGCACATATAATTTTTTTCCATATACTTATTATTACAGTCAATTGGGCATTTGGTTGGGAACTATAAATACGAATTTATTTAAACAATTTCTTACTTAAAATGTGGAACTTTGTGGTCCAAATGTTCATATAGAAGATAATATAAGTCTGATTTCTATTTCTAAAGATAACGTTTAAACGAATTGCTTTGCAAATATAATTTGCACAATTACTTGTCCGTTTGGTGCTTAACGAGGTTTTCGTCATCTAGTTCAAAGCTCTATTTAATATATTTTGGCAATTATTTTAGAGAATCGTCTTCAATCGGTAACTCTTTATATAATAAAACCTATTTGTAAAAATCCCGCAAAACTATTGGCAAAGTCAAAATTGCGCATGGCTCAAACAAGTCTTTTAATTCCGCCAAACTATAGCACCTACCTTTTACATTCTCTTATTGAATGTAGAGTTAATGTAAAGAATCAATAACGCGCATTTTTGAAGATTCTATTGAATTATTAGATGAACTAAAGAGAAAGAATGTTGACAATAAACCATTGTCCCAATGGATGTAACGTCGATGTTAACAAACATGCCATCAGAAAAGCCCACTTTGGTTCGCTGCAACTCAATCCAAAATAACTTTCAGGATTGTCTAATTTTTAAACGCATGAACATCTTCACACCACGCGTTCTTTTTCTATTTGCTTGTGAGTACATCCGCCAATTCAATGATGTTGCTACTGGAAGTCATATAATCCTGCTTCTAGTTGATGTATCGATGGTACATCTGGAGCAAACTGACTGAAAGAATATAATTTAACAATGTACGAGTAGACTGTCTACTGTTTATTCTAAAAATTGCCAACTCCGGACAAAACTATTTCTAAAATTAATGTTAGAGAACATACTTCCGTTTCGGGCCATTGCACCATTATACCATTGTAGAATTACCACGGTGGCATGGCAAGATCGATACATAGCAAATACACGTTTGCGGTACAATAATTTATTACAACAGTGGCGACCTAAATTTAACAATTTGAACCTGGTGAATAAAA
This sequence comes from Eudiplozoon nipponicum, assembly GCA_029291075.1. NCBI lineage: Eukaryota > Metazoa > Platyhelminthes > Monogenea > Mazocraeidea > Diplozoidae > Eudiplozoon > Eudiplozoon nipponicum. Next base: position 93,804 of record JAQBSW010002160.1, on the reverse strand, counting down.
ACGCAACCGATGTTCGGTTGATTAAATAAATTGTCTGCCAGAATTAGGAAGATAGGCTTTTTAACACAAGCTTAAGGAAGAGTTCGAAAATTTTAAGAAGACGCTTTAAGGGAAGAAATATTCCGATAAATTTATTAAAGACATCGTGATACTTTTTACGTTTCACGAAAGGTATGACAGTTATTGGAAAGCCTATATAATTTCCAGGAAAAAATGGGTATCGATATTTTTTGGAAATATGAAAATTGTGTTATTTCTTAATTTGTCACTATTTCGTTTCCTGTGGGAGTTTTTAATCTTTCTTATTATTGACAGCTATATGTCCTCTTTTGATAACTTTTGCTTAAATACCAAAGAAAATATAAATAATCAAAACTGATAATACAATCTTCTTAACACAGCACAAATAATTTACAAAATAAATTTAACCGCAGCGATTTATGAAGAAGGGGATATAGTTCAGATTGATAAACTTAGCTAGATAACACACAGAAATGAGGAAACCTAGAGATCTCCATACATAATTAAGGCTAACTCAGTTTTAAGTCGAGGTAACAGGCAATATAGCTTCCTCACGGTCTTTTCTGAACAGCTATATCGCGCTGGGTTTTCCACAAAGAGCTTTTGTTTGTACGTAATTCACATCCTGGTAGGTGAACTAAAATTGGGATTCTGAATTTTATTGTCGGTAATTAGCTTTTCCTGATATCAAAACCTGTCAACTTTGTTCCTTTCGCTAATCTGTCGGTGGTTGAATTAAAGACACTATATTCGTGATAGAGCCAACGCTGTTAATGTAGTTTTGCTTGTTTTTTTTAACAAGGAGCGTTTATTTGCTTCTCAAACTACGTCTACGAAGATCATCATACATTATTCGTTGTTAGAAATATTTTTAGGCTATGCTTCTCAAACAACAGTTGTCGACTGCCTGTAAACATCTAAGGACGGAATTTCATTAAATTATGGTAAAATTTAAGGCTGAGTGAGAAATTCGCATTTCTCTGTAGATGACGAAGGTTGTATTTCCTATGATTTGAATCATTGAAGCAACCAACAAGATAAAAAAACCTGTAAACTACGTCCTGAAGCCACTGAGTTTAATTGATTGTAATATTGTAGAAGTATTCAACATTTAAAGATTGAATTTCAATTCGATAGACTGAACGATGCTAACCTATTTAAAGTGGCCTGTGCAAATCATGGTTTTTGTTTAACAACATGATATCATATGCATAGTCGATATCGAATATTCTATCGATATAGGGAGAACATTGACACTTGCATAATGAACGTATATAGAGAGTATAGATAACAACGGCATTCATTAGAAAATTTAAAAAGAAAGTGAAAGGCGGACATCTTTGCCAGACACCACTGCTAATACTAATGTGGCCAGAGATGTCTATGTAAATATAATGTATAATATTCGCAAAGTTAATTTCCATGTATATTTTCGACTAAGCATCCAGTAGAACGTCGTGGTTTATTAAGTCGAATGTACTCCTGAAGTCGGATATTTAAGGTGGCGATATCGTGCTTGTTCTCGTAAGTAATTTACAAGAAGTGCTGAGATCAGGTAGGATAATTAAAAAAATAACATAAATGCGACTGGAATCAAACTTATATCGCAGTGATTATCGCACGAATTCCGATTACCTTTTGTGAAGATAGGAATGGTAGTAGACTCACTAAAATCTGGAAGCACAGTATCATTATTCCATATAATGAAACTTGGTTCGTACCCTACCCTAACGTCGAAAGCAGATCATCGTAGACTCCGGCGTTGCGGAATTTAAGAGAAGAGATTTCATTATTTACTTCCAACTCTAATGATCGTTAAAGATTAGTGCTCTACATTGTTGAACAGCTTAATTTCTGGGATCGTGACTTAGAGTTTCCAAGGAAATTTGATCTTTAAAGTGTAGAACCAATCTATTAAGCCAACACATTTATTATTTATTACATTTCCGTTGCAATTATTTATCGTTTCACTAACATTTAATTTTCATGGGCCTGTTGCATGTATAAGCTGAAACAAGCATCAGCTTTTCTGGTCCAAAAGGATTCAAGATCGAATTTTAGATTGCTTAATTTGGTTCCATACAGCTCTAAGTGTACTTTTACAAGTCGAGTGTTCATGAATCTGACGCCTCGTTTAGAGTATCTCCACAGAATTTTTAGCGAACCAGGGTCTGATTCTATGGGAGTCTACAATGCCACTCAATGGTGGCTGCAGAGTAGATCCTATCTCTGCTCACAAAGAGTTAAAATTTGCACCATCAAGATCAGTTTACGTTGAATTCAAAGATGCTTCGTATTTTTGCTGGAAAATCATCAGTTCGGGTTTGCCTCCATCTATTCCAGGTTTATTTTTGTGGCATTCCGGGAATGTGAGTGCAAATCAACAGCGAATATTTGCGTTCCTCAACGAGCAACATTTAGGAATGCTCGGCCATATATAAGTAATTGCCAATCGATTTATTTAAGTTCGCCGTTGTTAGGCATCTGGAGGATACCATTTGACGCAACGCCATCCAAGTTTTGTATTCCTGCAGTCTAATCTATGCTCCGCTTAGCAACCGAGTAATATTTAAAAATTTTCATTTCACAATAAGCTGAAAGCTTGATTGCCGCCTAAATGAAATTATGTCTCTCAAGTGCCCACTTTGATACTTAACATTACCTATAGCCGAGCTTATAATTGAACATTTTCCTCTACTTATTAAAAAAATCTTGGACGGATTAGAAGGTGTTCTTCCTGTCTTGTGTGTTGCAATCGATCTTAGCTTACGCAGATGCAACGATAGAGGAACATTGATTTTAGTAGATTTATTTAAGCGTGCCTTACCAAATCGGCTGTTTACATGGATACATTCAGTTAAACAAGCTTCAGCTCGTAAGCTAAGGTCAATACCAACGTTCCATTTGCGGGCTTTAGGAAATTGGAGAACCACATCTTTGAAGCCAATACCACGTGTATGAGGATGGCGCACCCAGTTCCGTTGTGCTAGTCATCGTCATCATACCCAGATATACAATAGTGAAAAGTGACTAATGTTTCACTGTCATACGACCATAAAAAGTGAAAAAATATATATAAATAACAACAGAAATAAAATTTTAGACAAATTATTAGTGATGTGTACGAGAGAGAAAGAGCTCCTAGTTACTATGAGTAAATTTATCAGGATAACTCACAGAAATGAGGCAAACAATCTCTCCGCAACAACATTATGTCCAAGCTAGCACTTAAGCAAGGCAGCATCAGCAATACAGCTACGGCCCGTAGGATCCTGAATTCCGACATATATCAATTTATAACTTATCCGTCATATGTTGTTGTTCAGTTTGTTTCATTGTTAGCACAATGAATGCATCTACGTTCAAACCGAAACTAAGTTTTATCTAGTGGTAGTCTACTTGAACTATTTTTAATATAGAACAATCCGATGTTAGAGTTAGTGATATGGTCAACACCAATCATATTCATAGCACCTAAATGAGCGTTATTGTTAGATTACGCAAAGAAAGGAGGCCGAATCGGAAATGAATGGGTCTGCGGTAGTCTGATTTCGCTTATCCACTGTGTGTGACAGTCGATGCAGTTTATGTTCATTATAGTAACTATTTTTGAGGTGCAGAAGAAGCACGTACAAGCATTGAGCTTGAACTGGATGTGACGCTCGCAATTTGTTTGGTTTCTATATTTCACACTCTCTCTATGTTCACATATTTCTATCTTGTTTTGCTTTCCAATTTATATATAAAGATATGTTCATTAGTAGATATTTGAGAAGACCATGCGAAAGAAAATTTTCTTATATCTGATAAAATTTATTTTTGTTTTTGCACACAGGAAGGGTACAATGAATTTTATTAAAGCTTGCATTTCAAAAGAATATATATATATAATGATTATAAATTAATCATTCCATCAATATTCAAAATGTCATTATTTTATGTTAGTATTGTTCTTAACGGTTAAGCGTTTTTATTCTGACTTGATGTCTGTATTAGATAGCAATTTATTAAAAGATGCGTGATCATCTGTAAAAATCTTTAGGCAAAGTGGTTCGTTTGAATTGTCGGGTTAATTATGCATTGGCTCTTATATTTGCTGTTATATATATATATATATATATATATATATATATATATAAAATACATAGGTTGTAACAAGCACTTGTCATGTATTGATGTCCTCCATCTCGTTGTCTAGCATTAAACACTTTGATCTATTTATCATAAAATTCAATACTAAAATTATTTAATTTAAGGTTGCGATCTAGATATACATGTTTCAGTATAACCTATGTATTTCATTATGTCGAAAAAGGCAATTCATCCAGTAGAACGGTTTCCTCCGCGACAAATTCTTTACGGTACTTGAAGAGTACAATATGGACGAAACCGGTCTACTAGATGAATTTACTTTATTAAATCATAAAATGCTTAGTTTATATTAAAAAATGTGATTATATAATTGGACTGATGCTAATATCAAGATCACAACCTTGATTTAAATAATTGTTATCACCGCCCATGTATCCAACGTTCCTTTAATTATATAAATGAGTAATCACAGTTTTCAAAAGTGAAAGAATACTGTCGAAGATGCCCCCGACTCTAGGGATTGTGAGAAAAACTAGTAAATCGGCTGTTTCATCTTTTTAGGTACCTTAAATACGTAAATAAAATGGAAATTGTGGTTTTCTCTGAAAATTTAAAGGAAGCTGTATAATTGTCGTGACATTGATAGTTGAAGAAAAAGCATGCAAATTAGTTTAAATTAATAACAAAAAAAGGGACTACAAATTTATTTCGTGGAATAATATTCGTTAGAGCCTTTAGAGTCATTATAACTTGCGCAAAGGCCCAACAGTGTGTTAAAATATACAGAGATGTTAACTTCGCTCCAAATGTACATAACTGTCTGTTAGGCGCAATTCAACTTGCTATTCAAAATTACTAGATTTTCGTGTGCTTATTATTACGCTAGACGGAATTGTCATAATATGTCTGAATTATTCGTATATTTTGCTGAAGTAAAAATTATGAAATGTACTTTGACTAATTTTCGTTATTCCAAATTTAGCGTAGTGTGCCAAATTACCAAATGAATGCTTGCTTGACCCATAGTAACACTTCTTCAAGATGGAAATATGTGATAGCTTAATCTAATCTGTTTTGTGTATTCAAAGCAAGCTCTGCACCTATCTTTTACTAAGTTTCGTTCGTGTTTTTAATTTCAGCAAGCCATGGCAGAAGCCGCATCGTCTGCTGGTGTAAATTTGGTTAACGAAGAGATAAATGTTTGAGTAAGTTTCATCATTTCGTTCATCAACAAATTATGCAAAATGACCTGATTATCTTTTATTTCAACACATCTCGCTGGCAATTTTAATCCTGAAATTTGAAAATGTATTTCATTATTTCAAAAATGTAAAAACACTTCAAGATAGTTTATTTTTGTATTGCCATAAATTAGGACTGATATAAAAGACTGATTATCTGAAGCAGTTATTGCATGACCCACTTTTCTGTTCCGCCGGTTAAAGCCTCGATTATATTCTAATGAAAAATATCTTGTCAGATTTTATTCTGCATTTTGTAAATAAATTTTTACACGCACTTGTATTTCTGTTGAACTTCACTGTTTTCTTGTTGGTTTTAGATAATGCGGAATGTTGCGGAATAAGATTAATACTGTTGTTCATCTGCAATCAAAACCCGTTCCGCATCACTCTCTGCATCATCGCCTTGTTCTATATAAATGTATTTTATTATAACCGAAACTTTTGGCTTAGATTAAATCTGTTTTTTTTAAAGTTGTACTTATTGTGTCTTTGTATTAAAAATTGAATCGCCTCTAAAAGAATTTAACTATCTATAAAAAAGTTGCTTGCTTCAGAATTTATTTTTTATAAATTACCTTCTGAAATAAACATATTACACCTATTTTTGATGTACTTACCTCGTTGTCTTTTTCAAATTAAAAGCTAAAACCTAACTGCCTTCCTTCTCACTGTCCCTTAGATGAATCGATACCTGCGTCTGCATGTATGTTATACAGTTCAATAATAAACGAATGCCTTATTTCCTTCTTAATACAGCAGAATTAACCTGTTCTCTATACTGGATGCTGCTTTCAACTGGTTTCTATCAGGTTTGTACCATGTGTTTTTAAGTGAAGATCTACCATTTTCCTTGGTAGCTCGTGCGAGAGACCGTAGACAGTGTTTCAGTGTCTCTAAATTGTCTTTCTAGGTAATTTTTGGTGTTACGTTTTTAAAAATAAATTTAAATATTTTTCTTGCCAGTTGCCAGCAAGTTTGAAATTACTATTAAGGATAATTATTTATTTAATTACAAACAAATCAAATCAAATTAAGCATTAATTGATTGCGCGGGTGGTGGTAACAATTCTTTAAATCAAGTTTGCGAGCTTTAAGTAAACACCAACCCCGTTGTATTTAACCAGCCGTCGAACAACATAACAAAACTACCGCCAGCTGCAACGCACTGACGCGTTTCGACCTTCCATGATGATCATCAGAGTACGACGGCAGACTGACTATCGAGGATCAAACCGTATTGAATATATATGGAAATCAATGTTAGATAGGCGGAGCTCACATCTAGCAGTCTCGCATATATTGACCTTGACTGGAAATGTCGGCTACACAATTTCTATGCAGTCACGATCATTAACCGATTGCAGCTTTCGCCACAAATAAATATGTAGGCAATTCAATTAAACAAGAATTTATTGCGTGGGTAGAGGTTACAATGATTTAAATCAAGTTTGCGAGCTTGAAGTAAACATCAATCCCATTTTATTCAACCAGTCGTCGAACAACAGCAAAACTACCGCCAGTCGCACGCAGTGACATGACATATACTAATGTGTGTGTGTGTAGATTTCGTTGTTGAGTGAAGGTTTTCATGTACGCTAGACATGCATATATTGAGTGAGTCCAAAAAATAAAATATAAATAGAATGGTTTCGGAACGAGATTACCACATTTGCTTAAATCCGCTATTGTGAGTACTGTGCTGTGTATAATTGCCTGAGGATGGTGCTGGAAATTACGCACAGAAACGTCGCCAGTAAACAAAGATGTGATAGAACCGCATTTTCATTGGAACGAATACAAACCCAGCCCGATCGAAGACAAAAAGGAAATGGAAATTGTGATCAATCAAATCTTTATGAAACTGTTTGTGCAAAGCTAGAACACGAGTACGCAAAATGCGGCATTGTAAAATTATTTCCATCTAGTATAAAATTAGTCTAGATACGACCAGAAGGATAAACCAGAGATTGTATGGACGGAAAGTTTAATCCCATGCACATTAGTTCCGTGCCTCATGGCGAATCATAAGTAGGAGCCAGTGTTACTCCTTTTATCGCTATATATTTGGGTGAGGAATGCGGGAAAGTGTGAAAGTAAAATCTATATATACTTCATATAAAGGTTTCGAAAATGCGACTTCAAAGCCAACTCTTTATATTTAATAAATATACCAAGTCGGTAAATGATACTAACACTATGGCTATTGTGTCAGTTTTCGGTCATGCTGTCTTTGGTTTATCCCTCTGATCATAGTTGAAAGAATTTGTTACTGGGTGCGAATTCTCTAATACAAAAATGAATATATATTAGTTCTCCGCTTCAAACAGTATCTAAAAATTATTTTAACACTTTACCAACAGACACGAAAGCAATGTTTATCTCATCATTGCCACGAGAACTGGAAAATTTTACAAACCCTGGAAGTAGTAATTGTGAGAGGACTTATATATAGTGATTTAGGCTGGTAATATAGTATTTATATAATGCGTTTGATTGGATCCAAAGCTTTTGCCCCTTACATAAGTTAGTTATATATGCATTTATTTATTTCGCGTGACGATAATTATTTCTGTTACGTTTTCATTTTCTGTGGATAGTTCACGTGTGGAAGGCTTAAGTGTGAAGGGACACATTAGAACCCATCAATCACGGAAACACGCTATACACCCGAAAATTAAAAGAAATCAATATTTTAAAGACCTAAGAACCCTACTGATTGTCCCGAAATTGATAATTGCGGAAGCACCAAACAAAAACTAGTGTCATTTAGCTGAGATTGTTGATAAACGTAAACTATAAGAAAGAATATGTTGAAGAGTCCGGGTATGATATCTATGCACACGAATATACCTCGATTTGAAAGGTATAAGTTGAATGGTCTGCACTTGCTATCCACAAATACCAATATAGCGGTATCTAAAGCAGTAGAATGTTTTAAGCGCTTTCTCGATTGCCTATAGCTAAAGTATGAATTATGTAAACTGAAACCAGTAAATTGTGGAGACGACGAGCAAATACTCATTTTTCAACTTATTTTACATTGAAGTAATTTTCTTATAGGATACTTTTCGATTTGTGGAGAAATAATATTTATGCAATTTGTTATATCGAAGTCGGAATGAAAATGTTTGACTTCTTCTACGCGAGTTTCGCACTTACATTCATCAATGAATGTAAATAATGCGTAATATACCCACTATATATTTGATCACGAAATGTGGGACAAGTAAGCGTTACATTCTGTTATACCAGTATTTATTCAAGCAGTAAGGAAGTAAACATCAAAAAATAATATATAACTTATATATTTAGTTGCATGATGTCATGATTACCACGAAATGTGTTAACTGATGTCGATTGGGGCCATAGTTTAAGGACGTTTTGATTCTGAATTTTATGTAAAAGTCAATGTGTGGTAGCATTCACTGGCATGGTATCTAGAGAATTATTGTTTTGCTGCCATGTACCGACTGTTCAACTAGTGTTGGTGCCATGTACTGACTCAGCAACCGTGGTGCTGATATCTTTTTCATATCCGAAGACAATATCAAATTAAATTCACTACTGCTGCTATACGCATTCGTACAGGAGATTGTTAGGACCAATTGTCCACCATTTACTAAATATATTAGTGGCATAGTATGAGCACCTCCCGATGATTTACCAGTGGGCATGAAACACGTGTGCGTGATATTATACTTTAGTTCTATTTGAACCGACTTGTTACTAGGTCCGTATCTCCAGTTAAAAAGTAAGTGGTTTCGGCTATAAGCATGATCCTTCGTTTTCCTTAATTTAAATATAATGAACTTGCTTTCCGCGCGACAACCAAATTGTTCGCGTAGTAGATTGGTTTGCCAGCGAATACGAGACAACATTTTCGAACGGCCAGGGTACACATCAATAAGGCTGTTATTCTACAGTATCGTGGTCTATTACTGGTTTGATTTTATGGCGGCTCCTTGCGTATAGTAACAAACTTATATTCAAAATCCAAACCAAATTATTGCCTAAGCTTGAGGCCACCAAGGTACAAGCTTATTTTTTTAATTTTGGGTTAGATTATACCGTCATATATCCATCGATGTGTAAATGCTGTGTGATAGCATAAATCTGTTAGTCCCCTATGGCCTCTGTTTCAACGGCAAAAGTCGTGCTTACATGCTCTAATATGAGAAATTCGTATGGAAATATGCTCTGATTTTTTTACTAGAGACGCATGTACACTTGTACACTTTTCTGGTCCCGTGTGGCGTTTTAGTTCGTGGATTGTTTATCCATCGGCATTTTCAAAAAGAGGGTTGTTGCCGTGCGAGCTAATCCGCCTACGTGTAGCAAACTGCGCATGACTGATACTCATATGGCTTGTCCCTATGAGACTTGTTCGGCTGGAGAGGCATTACTTCTCTCATGCTAATGCGGTAAAGATCCAGCTAAATACAGTGTTTACATGTTCTATCCAGCGTTCCGTCGCAATTTTTGCATGGTTGGAGCTATTAATTACGTTTTCCTTATGCTAGTTTCCGCGTAGGAAACCTGGATCTCGGAGTAACAGAATTATTCGCGAGAACAAACTATTGTGCTAATGAAACGTATGATTTGGAATCAAAAGGATGGACTTGGCTGACAGACGCTGGAACAAACACATCAGAATCCAATTTTGAAATAATGCAGATAATGTAGTGGAGTCATCGTATGTCTATCGATCATATGTAGAACATCTGTTCAATTAAAAAGTTTACAAATGTGCATAAAGCTTCCTGTTACGAGTATGTCTCTGCCCCGCAACATTTAACAACCGGTAGAACATAGTCCTCATCGCTATGAAACCAATGTTTTATTATTACTCTGCCTCGTTTCCGATAAATAAATCAAAGAATGTTTTCCAAAACAAGCTTTTAAGCACGCGGGCCTGCTGCAATACGAGGAAATTATAACATTACCAGTTTAATGTTTCAGCTGAGTTGGAAGCAGTGCGGGATCGTAACAACCCCTTTGACCAGAACTCTCATATTTGACGTATGAGCAGCGGTTATTCAAACAAGGAACTCTTATAAGGAACAGCAAATGTGCCTAAAATTGTTGTGTTCCGATTTTTTTATGCTCAGTAGGGGTTGATCATATTTTTTAAAGAAAGATTCCGTCCGAAAGGATTGAAAAAGTGTCGTGCCAACCGACAAATGATACGCTCTTAGCACATCAAACCGCTGTGTGCGATATCACAGTTGGCCACTTCCGTGATCCCGAGAAACGAAATATATTAAACAAAGTATTTTTTCGGATGGGAGTTTGATGCGTGAACAAAGGCAAACGCTACTGTATTCACAAATTACGCTACTGATATCTGGGATCTACCGACGTCACCTTACTTTGTTCACTTTAGAAAGTTTATGCAACCTCGATATTTCGCTCTGATATCTTAACGATGCATCCTTCGCTGAGTTCATAGCGAGTCCACAGAATCAACAATGACCGAATGTTAGAACAAAGTAAAAAAGGCGAGCTAAACGGCACCAATCTTACTCAAGTTTTATCTACTACCGTCTGAATCTGAACGCTTTAAATTGTTAGTTATGGCGAATTTGATCTAGAGTCAAAGTTCGTGCTGAGTGGCGCGTTCCTCTCAGTCGTCCGCTGAGACCAAAGAAATTAGCTCCTGCCAATACTTTCAGACGTATTGACTTTACAAATTATTAAAACCACTAAAATCGCCAATCTATTTTACTAAACACAAAGTCTAACCGCAGAAATCAGGGTTTCTGCACCTTATGTTAATTTGGTTGCAAAGTTGCAGTTATACGCTAGAAGGTATAAAATGACAAGAATGAACGTTCATCATCACTCTTTTATCGCTTCGTCCTCTATGCTTCCTTTTGCGGTCGTCCTCTGTGGTTGAACCGACTAGATAAGGGCCATAACCTCTAAGTTACATTCATTCTTCTCATTTATATAAAAATTGCATGCCAGAATACTTATAGGTGAACAAAACTTACTTCAGATGAAACTAACGCTATCTGCATAATCTTCGTAAATTCCTTCATCAGACACTATCAATAACCAGAATTGCTGTTTCCAATTTTCTCTGGTAGGACTCGATTTTTTAATTAATGGGATGTATCCCTTTCGCTCCCTAATCTTACATAAACCAATTTGTGTCCACCTGCGTCGTGCTTTACTTTTACCTGATAGATAATTTTACATTCATATGCCCAGACGTTCGTTACAATTTCTTCGTCTTTTGGTAGTTCAGTTGAAGTAGCTCTTTTCCATAGTAATGTTAGACTAAATTTTTTCATAGAAAAAACGTTTCTCAGCTGCATAAATCTACATCTCAGTGTCTTTGCTCAAATTCTTTTTATACTAATATCTATTAATGGAATATAATGATTAATACATTCTAACATGTATTAACACTGTGCAAGTGAGGTCAGATTAAGAAGGTTGAACTGAAAAATTCGATTGTTGTTTCTCTCTCACATACCTCCCACGCATATAAAAAATTACCATGCTTATGCAACAATGGGACATCTGTCATTATATGCACAGTTAATACTCTGCTGTCTATCTGGACAGCTTTGCAAATCAATGCATAACCGCAATTAAAAGACAATGACGAGGAGAAAAATTAATGAGCCGATCAATGCTATCCGATAGCCCTTTGGTGTGCCATTATCAACAAACCTAGTTGAACAAACCAGACTGCGTTGGCTGGAACACAACCAGAGACTAAAATGTACATATTTTATTTGCTACGCTATTGCGGGCACTGCTCAATGCTTTCATTTTTTCCGTTTACATACTTCAATCAACTTTGCAACCATGATGTAAACACCTGGCCCATGGTGAACAAACATTTGTCAGCATAAGTTAAGTATTGTATATTGCAGAAAATGCAATTCATTCGGTAGACTGGTGTCGTCCTTATAGGGATCTCATCCCATGCTGCCCACAATTTGCCGAGTATAAGACACGTCTGCTTCGTAATCTGGTGTTCAAAACACTGAGCCACATAGTCGCAAACTACAAAATTTTCAGCTATATAATAGCTAATCTTTTGGATTAGCTTTTCCTATAGGTAGAGCCTATATGGCTTCCCTTTAGAGCTAAGGTTCCAACTAACCATCCCAAATCTATCATTATGGAACAGACACCGCGCTACATGGAGAAGCGCTAATGAAATGAACATTTATATAATAAAGCAAACATCGGTTGTGCAGGCAGTGATAACAATTATTATAATCAAGGTTGCGGTCTTGATATAAACACCTGTCCCATTACGCACATTAGTTTGTCAGTATATACAAAGTATTGTATAGTGCGGAAAATGAAAATCATTCAGTAGACCGGTCTCGCCCTTATTGCTTATTCATCACTTACTGCCCAGAATTTGCTGCGGACAGGGCTCGAATTTCCGCATTTAAAGGGAAGGCTAACCAATAAGCTTTATTTAGTAAGTAGCTGTAAATTGCGTGTAGTGTGCGGCAGGGTGGCTCAGTGGTTCACGCATCAGATTCCGAAGTAAACGTATTCAGGTTCGTGCCCTCTCCGCGGCAAATTCTGGACAATACGCGATGAGTTCCCAATAAGGACGAAACCGGTCTACTGATGATTTGCCTTTTCTGCAATACAATTATTACGGTGCGCAAAACCAATATATTGTAAAATTGAAAATAATGCGAAACTACATTTTTTCAATCGAACATCGAGTATTTAATGCTCTTACGTCAATATCTAACCTATGATTAATAAATGGTAATGCAGGTGAATAATTTCCTATATTTGGCAATACGGCATTAGGCTCAATGATTTTATCGGCATTCACCATATTGTTTGCATATACAAAACCTATTTTGTTAGATTTGGATTAAAAAAATAACGCAAGTAGATGCAGAATTGGAAAGGAGATAAAGTAACTAGATTTTGCTTATCCGATATGCAGGACTTAGCAGAAAAGTTGACAGCCGATTCTGTACGGATATTTTTGTTTTATTTATGGTTTTGTGTGGTATAAACGAATACTGCGTAGCTCAATCCTAGTAAGGATGATCTACAGGCCACCTGACGATCACGATCTGTTTAGGCGATAGCTACCAGGTGGCTTCAACAGAAAAAAACTCACCATTCGCGTCTGACACGCTTGCTCATTAATTCAAAGGCGAATTTTCGTTGTTAGTAAAAAGAAACTCGAGGCACCGTATATCACCGGATTATGACTGCAAGCAAGGTTTATACTATAATCTCCGGTAAAAATAAATAACACCCTCTTACCGACAAACCATAAATCGTTACAGTAACTATCCAAATCTCGGGGTTGCACACTATTATTTACTTTACCGGCTATTTAATTACACCGTGACAGAGCGTTACCACTCAATATACACTAGAAATGGTGTCAATTTGTGAGGATCTAGTGGATAAGACTTTACTGGTGCCTGTTCGAATGCTCTCTCAGAGACAGGTGCAGCTGAGATCTAAGACACGAAACTCATTTATCTATAAGTTAATGGCAATGAAATACGAAAAAAATAATCGGCATTAAGAGTTTTAAAATTTCTATTTTATAACTGTAATATAATTATTATTTCAAGAAAGCATTAAAAATCAGCGGACGTCGCATAAAAATATTACTAACGATAGAAGATGAAGCGTAACTCCACAGTTAAATGTTGCAAGGACGAAGTCCCGAAAAATTCAGCAACTTCAGGACAGTCGCAATGTAATTATAATATAATGCGTTTGCTAAATGAGCGATTGTGTCATTAGTGAGTGAATAAATATAGATGACAGGTGGAATTTATTTCGTCTAAAAAATTAACCAAAACACAGTGCTATTTTTTAAGTGCAGAAGCCGCAGGTGAATGTTATCATGTAGAGGTATAAAGGTGGTACTCTAAACCTAGTTGTACATCCCATTATAATGTAATTTGTGACCCAATTTATCATTGATATATTTCTTTAATGGAGTATTAAACATTGTAAACATTATAAATGTAGATGTATACTTGCACGTTATTAATTGTTGCATATTAACATCATTTATTTAATATAAAATAGATTAACTATAACACATAGTGTAAAGATTTTATTCGACAAAGCGTAAATTATTTAATTAAAAATAAATTACTGAAGAGTTCGCCATTTAAAACTCAAGACTGATTTTTGGTCTATTATAGTACAGTTTCAGTTGTTATCTGGACAAAACCGCGCACTCTACGATTAAACCAGTATATCAAAAGCCCGGATTGATAATAATTTTGACTTTTTCATTATAACAGATTATTCAAGCGGGAAATTTCTAAATCAGCATAACTCAACTATATAATCAGTTTTACATAATTATGCTTCGAAATCCAACATTCTATCTTTAGCTATCTTGCAGACTTAGCTTTATTTATAAATTTATATTAATGATAGATTAAATCTTCGCAATAATAATATTAATATGCAACTATATAGCTAAGAGGTTCTACTCGAAACCGGTTTAAATTGCAAAGATTTCTATAAACAATGTTGCGCATGAAATTAAGAAATAAATAAGTTTACTTATTCAAAGCTAAAAGTCAACACCATAGAAAACACCAATGAAGCATTTAGAGTGTGCTAAAAAGTGTCACACTAGAATAAAACATTAAGTTAAAGCACGCAACAACGGAATATATTTAGAAATTTGACGAAGACTATTGAAATATTCATTTTAATCTTCTCAATTTAAACCGTTTCAATAAACTATGTATTTAAGAAATTCGCAGGCGAATTTTGTATGATGCAAATATTCACCTATTACCAGCTTTGGGCTTTAAAGATTACGGCGGGCAATAGAAATCGAAATAAAAGAACTACAAAAAACTAATTTAGCACAAACTCGGTTTTATTTTAACATTAGATTTAAAAATCTAAGACAACACACGAAATCGTCTGGAATATAGCATAAAAAACTTTAATGAGGCTTGAATTGCCGCGAAAATTTTATTTAAACAAAAGATTCCTGCCAACACGCCAACTGAAGCGTTTCTCATATCTTAAAATTAAATTTAACGAAGCAGGCTGTTGTATCTAGGTGCGCCTTGAGCGGGTAGTCGATCTGCTAGGCGGTTTTCCACCTCGTGTCATCACCTCTGAAACAACTGATCCAACTTCGCTCGCATTGTCGTCGTCGATTTCATCTTTGTCGTTGTACCCGGTTTTAGTCTTAGTTTGGCCATTTTTGCGTCTAGTAGACGTGCAGTTCTCTTTGTTTTTCTCCCCTTCTGTATTTCCGATTTTATTTCTTGGTTTACGAGAATCAGTTTTCTTAGTTATTGAGCGCTTACTTTTGGACTCTTCACTTTTATCTGAAGTATCATCACTCCCTTCATCATCGGATATATGCACTGGCTTAGACTTTTTTGATATTGATTTTGCCGTTTTCGATTTTGTTGTTGCTACTGCTGAAGCTTGATTGTTCTTTGTCCGACGTTGACTAGCCGCAGATTCACTGGTCTGACTATCTTGTAAAACATCTTCATCATCAAACCCTAGTAAAATCCAAAATCATTATAATTAGTAACGTGTTCATATTTTGATGCAAGATGTTTTATTCAAAATTGCACTCTACAAGTAGAAATTAATAAAATCACCAGATAACTGCCAGAGAAAAAGAACCATTTATCGTTTTATTATTATCTGGATTCATATAAACTGTCAGTAGAGTTGCTCCACTATTAGTCTTTATGTGTATAATTATATACAAAATCACATGCATGCACACACTATTGTTTCTTTGCACACGTGGTGATAGCCTACGAAACCGATAGAGCACTTACAAACGTGTATAACTGGAGTATTTCATGCGAGTAAAATTTTTCCAAATGGACTGTGCAACAGTTTATAATATTAGTTACAAATAAACAGATGAATACATTTATTTAATAGGTTTATCACGATAAGATTTAAAATAATGCCTCTATTTTTAGCTAAATGAATAGATTTTCTTAAACAAACTCCAACCGTTTGTGAAAGCATGTCATATGGTTAATTGTGTATTAGGTAATGCATTCCTGGCAACAAATTAGTTCAAATAGGAAAATAAGGTTATACTAAATTCAGTATGAGCAGTATAATCTTAAGTACGCGTACGTTTCGTTCTTATCCGTGACTAATCATTAGGAACCGGTATAACACTATATATCCCATATATGTTTGGTCAAGAAATGTGGAACAGGTATACGGTTCAATTTCCTATACGAATGTGTATTCAAGCAGCAATGGAGGTAACTTCATATAAAGTATTTGGATATGGGACTTTCAAGTCAACTCACTATATATAAGCAAATGTTACAAACACAATTGTTTCCAACAAAATTGTGAATTACATCTAAATTTGACCATCTGTTACTATACATGTGAGACTATTAAAGAGCGAGAGAAGATTTTTAATTGTGAATAGTTTGTATAAAGTTTGCCGATTGAACCGTGTTATTCGGTCTGTCTTCGTCCTCTCAGCGTGTCCACGAAAAGTCTAAATGTATCACAACGAGAGGTTGAGGGTAGTTTAACAATGCGCTGTAATTTGTTGAAAGAATGAGATTGGGTTTTATTTCAAATGCACAAATTTACATTGATTGACATGTAGTATATCAGCGTTTCGTCCTTACAATTGGTCAGGACAACACCAGCGACATACTTTGTAAGAATTATTTTCTTACTACAACTAGCAACAGAAGCTATTATCTCAATGTAAATGTTTTTAAATAAATATGAAAAATTTTTTCAAAGACCAATTTAAATTTGTATTTATAGTTCCACCAGAGTTGCCTATTATAAATTAACATTGAGAAATATGGTGTGTTGAAGTCTTGTTATAGTATAATGCTAGCTTATAGCAGGAATTTAATAAGGCCATTTTCTTTGTGGCTTAAGCAAATTAATTTCTGTATCTAGAACTTAATATGAAGAGATTTTAATTATGTTGGATTATGCAATATGGAACATGCACAAACAGATTACTTACGCTTTGTCTCCTTTGCAACAGACAGAGTTTCGTTAGAATCAACCACGTCGTGCGCCTTTGGCTTTTTCGTGACATTTTCTCGTTTAGAAGTCGCAGCACGCCGTTGTGAAGGTTTACTAGGCTTTGATTTGGTTGTTCCAGTACCGCAGTCTATATATATATGTGAGAGGTAGTTTGAATATATCATTAAAAGAGGATGAAGAAGCGAAGTTTATCCTTGAAGAAGAATTAAAACGTTAACAATAGTCAAAAGCGAGTGGTTATAAAATCTAACTTTGATGGCAACTTACTGAGTAAGAAATCAAGACAGAAACACAGGTAAATAAACATTTAAATAAACGAAATCTAGGATACACATAGTACCCGAAAGGTCTCATACTCCGCGCTATATCTTTTGTCTAGTGAGAATACGGCAGAGCATGATCACGTAAATGGCGGTGCGAATAATAACATGCTAGTCTACTGCGTCTGCAAGTATCATAAGTCACCGAAATTGCCTCAGTACTGGCGAGCAGAATATGCAAGCACTCTTACAATAAAGTTCAGACAAAATAATTGGAGGCGGTTGAGCACCAAAAACGACAAAACGGACCAGATCGTGTAGTAAATTTTGCTCCTGAAATTGAACCAATCAATTGTAATAGAAACATGTCAGTATTTAAAAAAATATAATGGTTTACTGCCACAAATTTATGCGTAAACCTGTAAACAAGGAAAATTTATTTTTTTCGTATTTCGCATAAATGTAGTCTCACCTGCCGCATGAGTCTTATTCGACCGTTACACTTATATTTTCATATCGCAGCTGATTCCCGTGGTCCATCTAGCCATAATCGCTCTCATTTTTTGATAGCTTAGTTGATAACTCTCTGCTAGTGACCTAAACGATACTAAGTAAACGCATTGATTCACAAAGATATTTTAAGGTGGTTGTGGATGCCATCAAAGCAGAATTAATAAGAATCCTAACTACTTACAAAAGATTAGATGCGACCGCAGGAATTTTTTTGCTATGCTGTGCCACTAAGTGAGGTAAATGTGATTGGCGTCTATCCCAAGTACGCAAACATGCTTTAAACAATTGTTATCATAGCCCGCACGTTCAATAGCTACAAGTGTGTATCTTGGAGCCGTTAATCAGTCTGGTATCGTGCTCAAATAATGTCTACGAAAGTTCAGAACGCGTCAGAACGTGCGACTTATGATGTTTTTGTGCTTATTGCTAGTTAAATATAAATTCGACAACTTGATTTAAAGAGTGGTTAATGATTGATGTTAGCTCATCAATTTTTCTGTTAATAGCGAACTCAAGTTCCGTAGATGGATATTTCTATACAGTTAAAATTATTTCAAACATAGAAAGCACATAGCATTGTTTATATATGAGACAAGTTTAAATATCACACAATATCATTTGCCTTGGATTTTGAAGTATGTAACAACATGTCTCGTCACTTGCCAAACAAAATAACGACAGCAAAGCCAACGTTGCATAAACAAACGTATGTGGACTACCAAGTTCTAAAGAAGCCACAATCTGTAATAACATAGGTATCCGATATAAGACCAATTAATACATGGGGAACCATGTGGCAATGGACTATTTACACAAACACACAGTCCAAACGTCACTTAAGGCAAGATGCGACGTTGCTAATGTTTCTAAGAAAGTATTACCATCATAAGAACAATAGCTGAATTTTAATACGTGCACAATAAACAGGAACAATTTTCCACGCGCCGCCTAGCCTGAGCCAGTAAGCTATCTAGTCAAGTAAAGCATTTGCAGCAAAACTGAGAAAAATATGAATGCAAATTAGCTTTTATTTTTCTACGGCAATTGGTTGCACAATATTTATCAGCGTCCATTTTATTCATAGTATGTACAATAGAACTTTTGTTAGATGAGTAACTGCCAATGACCGTGGTAAAGTCTGAAGAAGACTAGTTCTGACTTCCCAATCTGTGAGACTACATAGATAATGTGATTGTGATTATACCGCGTGATTTTTTATGCAGAATAGAATTGCTATTTATTGAAATATTCATAGTCATGAGATTGCTGAAAAATAAAATTAATTCGCCAATTTCTATTTGTGATGGACGGACTGTATCAGTTTTACTTTTCTTAGATTAACTTACCCGAGTTTATGTGCAAAATCTGCCATGAGCATCTGGTTTTGAGGCTCCAGTTTCCAAAGCTTCTATCAAAAGCCGAAATTTAATTTTATTCATTCACCACACCGTTAACACAAAATAATAATTTAGCAGTAAAAGCTAACTACATAGGATGGCTACATACAAATATTACCGTAAGATGCGTGCTATCATATCCCATTCAGTTTTCCCGATCTTGTCGATTGCCAAGATATAAATTTCGAAGCTGCAGGATATAAACAAAATTCACTTCTCTCATTTTTAGATAAATTTGAATTTGCTGTTTTCGAGTCTGAAGTAAGGTTGCACGCCGAATGTCAAGTTGTAGAACATGTTCAATATGTCTTAAGTAGCCGTAGCCATAGAAATTCTTACCTGACGATTGAATGGGCACAAACTAGTCAGCCTGGGCATGGTAGCATGAACCTTGCCGGGTCTAGAAAGACACAGACCTCATCCCATTTCATATGAAGCCGCGAGTTTGGTCAAGCTGCAGAATGACTGTCTGGAAAAATCTATAAACAGTGGTTCAAATGCCTAGCTGACTGAGTGACAGACTGGATGATTACATTCGGTTTTATTTTAACGTCATTGTTACTTATTTTAACATATATTTTATTTAGATATACATATAAACCATTGTGTTACATTTTTGGGAAGCAGCCGAGTTAACCTAGATTTGTACATTATTTTACCATTTGAACTTCGTACTATATATATATATGGCGTGTGAATTTTTGTTAAGGGTTTTCTCGATTATTTCTTAACCTAGATTGACGTAAAAATAAAAGAATCGCGTAGAAGTTATTTTTAAAATTCTGGTGTGAACTTTTGGCTCACGTGTATGAAGTTGAATAGTTTCATTACACAATTGATTGAATTTTCTAAGGAATCGTACAGTTAGGTTATATAAGCCACCGATATTTTTTAATAAAATCCGTTACCGTGACATTAACCTTAATTGTAATTGTGGCAATCGTTCTAGCCGGGTTGGGTAGACAGGAATGTTTCTTCGGTATAGAAGATAGACTATGCGGACGAATCTGTTATAGGATAAAGAAGCAATTTGAACTAGATCAGTTGGCGTTGACCATCACACCGACGAATTCGTTGATTACTATAAAAGGGCATGCGAAATTGTAAGCCTCACCTGTAGTGCTCTGTTTGGCACGTTTTCTGGCTATTGCGTCAATATGCGATTCACCAGCACAAATATCGGCATCATCCTCCCCGTAATCTTCGTAACCTTGGCCATCACTTAAATCGTCTTCATCAGTTGTTGTGATTAAATTTGCTGCACCTCCGGGCTTCTGACGTTTCCTTGTGGCTGCTCGACCAGATGGATGTGTCTGGTTTGTATATGTAGTGGCTGACGAAACCTTTGAGGTGGCACGAGATGCCTTCTTCTTCGGTTTTGCTGTTACTTTACTGCTGGTTAAGCCGCCTGCTGTAGCCGCAGTGGTTGAACTTTTGACTAAGTATCGTCTTAAGCACTGTTCCACTGCTTTAAGACATTGATCTGCCATTTTCCTATAGGAAGACATTGCTGATGTTTGCTGCTTCTCTAAGCAGAATGTGTACCTTTTTATTTAAAAAATTTGCAATAAGAAAGCATATTTAGAGCTAAGAGGCAATCAAGAAGATTTCAGAATGAAGGTGAAACTTTTTTGTAGTTGTCTAAGTAAAATAACAAAACATAGGGAGTAGTTCATGATTTAATTTTTAATGTGTTGGCATGATTTATACTCAAGTACACGAGGCAGCTTCGCAAATCGCTTAACGCCATTTTCGTTTAATTTTATAGCTCCCTTGTACGGTATAGGAGCTTCCACTCTGGTATTTCACATTTAACTGTACCGTAGACCTGGAACTTCGTACATACATGCATGTATATAGGTATATAATAACTAATTTATATATTTACACAAGCATATACACATATAATTATGTTGGCCATTGAGAGAATTGACAAACAATTGACTTTTGAATAATAATAGAAAAAGAATACGTGCGCAATATAGAATCACTTAGTCCTAAATGTTATGAAAGACAGATAGCACAGCAATAAATCAATATCTAAGAGTTGGTGCTGCACTGACAAGGAGCTATTCAACGTATTCCGCTGTGAACGTTACAAAATTGACTACGTAATCTATTAAATAATTTTGAAGAGCATTGTGTAACGTATTCTTTTGTAAACATAGCAAATATATTATGATTCGAAGAAATAAGATAGCGTACCTGGATTTCTAGTGCCAAAAAAAATTCGGAAAATATCGATAAAAGTATTGTCTTAGAATTGTAGGGTTGACAATTAAGTGACAAGGTGGCTTAGATGAGCCTAAAATTGAAACATGGATGGCTAAAGCCTCAATTCGCGATACTATGGAAGTAAAAATATAGAAGAGCAATTATGGAGAAAAATACAATAGTGGATAATGCAAAACTTTTAATCAGAATTTAGTGCTAGATTCCTCACATTTTCTGTTGCGATGGAGGGAGTTTCACAAAGCCGTTCTCACACTTTCGGACGACGGAAGGCGACGCTTCATCCTTTAAACTGGAACATAGTATCCAGCTGCTTTTTCTGGTGTTCATGCTAGGCCTAAGATAAAGGACAATTAATATATTCGTCTTAGAGAGTTAGGATCCTCGCCTAAATGGCTACTCAGTTATCAAATAACGGTAGACACATTTCTTCTTTCCAGGACATCATAATTGCTTGAATCATTGCAAAATAGGCGTCATACAGGTTTAGCGAGTTAAAAAATGGCGATTCGACTTCCGTAAAATGTGAAAACGATCTATTCAGATATATTGATCAATTACGACTATTTATATTTGCAGCAAAAGCCTTCTTAAGTATTCGAGCTATAAACTCGCGTTCAGGATATGCATGCGTTGGCGTAGGCAACTTAGTTCTGTAAATCTAGAACATGTTCGCGTCAGCTTTCAACTTTTCTGCAATAAAGAATAGTTTAAATGACAAGCTATCAAATATAGCCTCTAGCACAGATAGGCGGATGGATATACAATACAGATCCTGAATGGAAATGGCTTCGTAAACAACAGCATAGTAACCAATTTTAGCAAAATCCTTAAACATTGCACGAATAACCTTATTTCTCAGAACAGTAGGCAGCATCCTACAACAAAACTAAGTCGTTTAAAACATGAAAATGGAACGTTGACATGTATTTTTAGTGTAGCTAGTCCTAGTACCTACTTGTATGGCACACTACGTTAACAAGAAATTCATAAATACCATAATGAGTTATTATGTTTGTAGAACTGCGGTTTAATGCAGCACTGTCGGGCTTGTTCAAATTGTTAAAAAATAAGTTGTTCAAATTTAGACATTTATTGAATAAATGATTAATAAATAAAATATAAGCCGCAACGGAAGTGAGGCAAAATAAACCTCCATACAACAGCATTATGACCAAGTCAGCTTTAGGGCAATGCAACATCTTTACGGGTTCCACTGTATCATTTCACAAACAAAACCAAACCTCGCGGCTAACTACTAAGAAAAGATAGTTATTAGACGTTTGCAACAAGATCGCCACTGAGCTCGATTCCATGTCATATCGCAAAAGGTTTCAACCGAATAAATAGGATGCGCAAGCGGACCATATACTGACAGACGAGTGGATCCTATGATATCCAATTAGGATGTACGTGATTTAAACTGTTTTTGACACGTCAAAATCTGCCCACCTTGTTTCTTATGCCAATCTAGTGCTGGATGTTAGGAAAATGCTCTATTGGACCATCGGATTTGGGGCATATTGAAAACGTGACCGAGCCAACGAAGTTGATGGAGCCTTATTTGTTTTTCTAACGACGAGCTCTTATTGTCAGTCTTCGGGCGCTTAATCTTAGCAGCCTTCTTCGCAGCTTTACCAGAAACGACATTTGGTGGCATATTTGCAATGCAAAGCTCTTATTGTCAGTTGCAAAAATACATATACGAGTGTCAATGTTGGTTATTCGTTGTTAGTAACCAACATGTGCTATGCTTCTTAAACAACGATTGTAGAATGCTTGTAAGCGTCTAAAAACAACAACTGTAATAGGCCAAGTTTCACAAGCGTACAGAAAAACTGCGCGTAAACACGACATTTAAAGTAGAGCGAAATACTGGCGTATCTCCATAATTGGCGGAGGTTTGAGAAAACTACTTTGGCTTTCGCGATTCTCAGTCTAACCTCGTCAGACAAATTGCCTAAGTTATTGACAGAGCTCCCAAGATGTTTAAACCTGTCAACTAAGACTAGATCTTCATTCTGCAGTCGCAAAGTTGGAATGAGTGGTGGATGATCCTTTAAAAGTATCTTAAATTTAGAGGGTGCGAATTTCATACCGAGAGAAGGAACGTCTGCTAATCTATTCAAGGTGTTCGGAGCAGAATCTCGATTGTCTAATAATATTACGATATCGTCTGCATAGTCAAGATCGACTATTTTACTGCCAGGGAGAACTTCAACACCTGTATCCTGAATGTGTGGAAGAGTGTTGTCCATAATACCATCGATTAAAAATTAAAAAAGGTGAAAGTGGACAGCCTTGACGAACACCACTACTGACTGTGAAGTTAAGCGTTAACTCGTTGTAGACCTTAGCGCGACCAGAAGTATTTGTTTCAGCCAACGACAAATATTATAATTGCATAATCATATAAATTAAAAAATAATGCTAAACGAGCAAAAAACAAAAATGCATGATGGCATTGTCAAAAATGTTTTAACCTGGCAACCTCTAGGTCAATTGCCTGCTCAACAGATGCTGTTTCATAGGAAATAAATGAAGCACCGGCAGTTGTAGCCTTATTTGCAGCAACAATAAGCGGACAATTTGGTGAATGTTTGCGATGCTCCTCCCAAGGATCATCCTAAAAAGGTCAACAAATGAAATAATAAATATAAAAATATAATGCACTGGCATCAGCAACACATACTTACATAATCATGGATCTAGGTTTCCGCGCGGCGAATCCACAAAAAACTATTAATAAAGCAGAGTTAAACAGGCTACTTTACAAGACTTTGTCTAACACTCCATTTTCAGATTTTCACTCATTAAATTCTCTCCTGGTCAATTATCTTGCGATACAACTTATTCAAGTGAAAGATAACAAAAATAATAGCGCCTGACTACGAGATTGCTTAGCAGACTATTCACTGAGTTACTTCGAAAACACTGTCATAACCAATGCAGTCGGCTTTCGACAAAAAAGTTCGATTATGATATCATTTAAGAAAGCTTGTGCGATATAACGTTCCATATGCTGTTTGATACGCTATCATCTGTACGAAAAGTTAGACAAGCAGAAGCACAGCCTACGGTGAAGACGTTTAGCATATTTTAATAGATTTCATTGAACAGATATCCCGACAAATTACGAGTGGTCATTTAATTAGAAAAACAAAAGGATTATCGTGGCCAGAATACTGAGATCCAATACAAAGTTTGAACCAATCAAGCACACGCGACACACTCATTTGCTAACCTGAGTGTAACTGGTCCAAGTATACTAGAATGTCACCGCTCTATCGAAACGTTTTACAGTGCTACAGCTTGAGGCAAAATGCCGCCTTTCATGGTGGAAAATTGAGTTACTACGACAAAAATTTACAGCTAAGGTAGAGCGTAAAGCCATTTCTACGACTATGTTCAGCGACGTTTCGACTTAAATATCGATTTTCTCCGCAGCCTTGACCTAGTTTGACAATGCAATCACCGACAAGCCCTATGATTTCAAAACGCTAATGCAGAATACGAGCAGCACTAGAAAAAAACTTTTACAAAGAAATAATGGTTTTTATTTGCAGAACGATTGAAGTTGGCGCATACACGTTCACTATAACCAAAGCCAGGTTGTCGATTCTGAATTTAACAACAGACAACGAGAATCAAGTACGGCACGTGCGATAACAATGTATGAAAGAAAGAAAGACTATAACTGGCTGAATCACTCTTGCGTTGAGATGGAAGATGAAGTGAATTTAAAAACGAACCAGGTCCGTGCGCGAGACACATTGTAAAGTGCTCAAATAAAATCAATCTGGATGGAGACAATCTCCCTGAATATTGTGTATTTAATTCTGTAAATTTGTCATGCGTGCACGGCATTTTAAATCCTGTACTGTCGAAAAATAAATGTTTAACAGGTACTACCCAACCTCTGAGTGAACTGGTTGTCACCGTCGTTATTTAGTCTCCGATGAGTAAGGCACAATGTGTTTTTTATCCTAAATCACATAAATACTTTTGCACTGGATTCCTATGGTCAGGCTCATCTGCAGTAGCCGGTTTTCGCTTATCTAACTTATGAGACTTAGCAGTTACGTAAACCCTTGTAATACTGCACGCCAGTCGATGAGACAGGTTATAAGGCATACGATTACTTATGGGCGATTTACGAACACCGGGCCACCCATTATCCTCTCTAAGATAGCCTACTATCTGGAAAGCATCAATTACCCAGAATATCTTGTTTGGCAATACGCAAGCAACGGGCTCCACACTTCTTCTGCTAGTATTTACATACTCCATATGTGCAAGCCGAAAGCAGGAATTCTGGCATCAGAGGCTGTTAGAAACAATAGTAATAGGCGTTTTTTTTCAGTATCAGTAAACCGACCCGGATGACTTACGACTATATAACAAATCAGCACGTTGCTATTTAATAGAAAACAGATTAAAATACGCTAGTAAAGCCTCATAAACAGTAGCAAATTCAAAAAGCGCAATCATTCGAGTAAAACTTTATGCCTCAAATTAAGAATACTGTCGCGAGATTATAGCATTTCTATACTCAAATCTAAATAAATAAAATTATAAATGGTACAAAATATATTGGAGCCGATAGTTAAAATTTATAAAGAAAAAAATACCATCACAAGTTACTTACGTCTGGCTCCCAACCATCTAACTCTTTCAAACACATAAAACAGCGAACACTATCGTTGCTGTCAGTGGGAATAAAATAGAAGCCAGCATTTGCTAGTCTTTTTGCAGTGCACTTATGATCATCAGAGTAGATCCACTCATGAAATGTAGCTAACCGAACATTCTCAAGACACAAGTAGAATTCTGGTAAATTCGCGGTTTTGCTACAATCATCAGTGCCTGGTTCACCACAAGCATCACCTATGCTGGCATTGTCTATGAAATTTCCGGCCCCACCGGGAAAGGCAGATTTGCTCGGAGTTTTCATACAATAATAATCCATCCCAGACGCTGTTGTCACAGCAGTATTCGAAAAATTCTGCGCAATATTGCCATGAGTATAAACGTTATCAACAGGCATCAATGATCGACCATCACATTCCGACGCAGAATTAGTATTGCCTTGACAATTTACTGGGCTATTGGCACCAGACTGTAAGATATCTGGACTTCCAATTGCCGTATTATTCGCAACAGTCATTTCGACTAAAAAAGAAAACGCAAAAATATTAGCAAAATAGAAATACAATAAAATACATGATTAAATATTAAAATTAACAGTGTTCAATAATCGACGAGGGAAAGTTATAGAATCATAAGCTTTGCTAAGCAGAGGTAAGCTTAGTTAACTGTCCCACTGATGCTTAAAGTGTATAATAAAGATACAACTGAGGTCCGCAGAAGCCCATTTTATGCATTCTTTTGTACTATTCAAAAACATATTAGACTTTTTCTCATTCAAATGAAATACTTTGACCCTTCAGAAAAATAATCTTCCTTTGCTGCGAAATGTATTTGAATTAAACTGCAATATTGATTTTTTCTACATTGAGAATCTTCGTTTCTAATTTTAAATAAACCAATGCCATAAAAATGAGTAACTCTTACATTGTTAAACGATAAATTCAGTACTATAATGAATAAAAACAAACTTCTGATTTAGATGGCATAAACAATTTCAAAATCAGCAGTAACCAAGTTCGCCAAAGAAACACTATACAGCGAGACAGTATATGGCAAGTACTTAGCTCAACCACATGTTGATGGAAACAAAAATATACGTCTTCAATTATGCAATAAATTTCGCATGTTGATATCTAAAAGTCCAACCAAGATTGACCATCAAATATTCATACCCTTACAGAAAATAA
Source organism: Eudiplozoon nipponicum (assembly GCA_029291075.1). NCBI lineage: Eukaryota > Metazoa > Platyhelminthes > Monogenea > Mazocraeidea > Diplozoidae > Eudiplozoon > Eudiplozoon nipponicum. The sequence continues at coordinate 66,196 of JAQBSW010002160.1, read as the reverse complement.
GTACTTAGAAATCGAACCCACAAAAGTCCGGCGCCGGACAATTCGCGTTGTTATTTAAAATGCGTGACTGATTGAAAGAACAGCATAAAATACGGGAAGCAATCATATCTCTTGATCGTGGTACAAGAATGACCTGTCTTATCTAGGTTATTTGTTACGATTATCCAACGTCGTCTTAGCGTTTCGCATGAGTAACATACTAGAGAATAACAAACCGGATTCCGTTCAAGACGAGGTTGTATAGAAAATATTTTTACCTTAAGGCAAGTTCTATAATAATGACATGTGTATCGCCATCCCACAACTCTTTCTAGACTTCAAGGGTGCATTTGGCTCTGTGGAATGCAGTGTTCTTTTCGATATTCTGTGAAAAAGTGATATTTCAACCGAATTTGTAAATATTATGCTCGTTCTCTAAACAAACACATCTGGTTGCGTTAAGGTCTACAACAAATTCACACACAACTTCACCACCATTAGTGGTGTTCGTCAAGGCTGTCCATTTCCCCCTTTTGTTTAACTTTGTAATAGGTACTATTATGAACAACACTTTTCCATACGTTCAGGATGCAGTTGATGAAGTTCTCCTAAGCGGTAGATTAAACGAAATTGACTATGCGGTCGATATCGTACTATTATTCGACAATCCATATCCTGCTCACGCCACTTGGAATAGATTAGCGGTCGTTGCTCCGTCTTTCGATATGAAATTCGTACCGTCTTGATGTGAGACACTTTTAAAGTACTATCCACCACTCGTTTAAACTCTGCGATCGCACAGTGAAAATTTGGACATAGTTGACAAGTTTACATACCTTAGCCGCTCGATTGATAACTTAAGCAATATGTTTGATGAGGTGAGCATTAGAGTAGCTTTATCGAACCTTTTCCTTTTATAAAAAAACGCGGGTATTCTACTCTGCTTTAAAGATCACAATTACTATGCATATGTACGCGCAATTTTGTTAAATTTTAGTGAATCTCGGCCCCTTATAGTTAATGATTTTAGACGCTTACATGCATTAATCATAGAACGTGTATGTTACCAAAAACGAACAATCAACGCAGACACCCGTAGACGTATTTTGGATCGGCGAACAAGTACTCCTAATTATAATAACAAATTGAAAGGAAGAAGTTTAGCCAATGTTGCCTTGTTTTAAAGCTGACTTGGTCATAATGGTGTTTTGGAGAGGTTTAGTCTGCCTGAATTCTTTGTTATATATGTAATTATACTCACAATAAATAGATCCTCCCATAGTAAATCTCTGATAATGTGTGTACCTAAATTAATGTTTGTGTCATTATTTAAAAACTCTAGTTGAATACGATTTATTGCGTAAAGCTAATATATGCAATTTTGTATTAGTATTTTCGCACCTAGTAACAAACTATTTCAAATTGGACCATGCCGACTGTGGTTTATCCTTCTAGTCCCATTTGAACTAATTTGTTACTAGGTGCGCAACATCTAATACACAAAATTTTCTTTTTTTGTTATTTTTCTTGTGGTGACATGGCAGTGGAACATTAGTTATTAATGCTTTCCACATTGCTGTACATAATGAACTACAGTGAATTAGAGAACATTGGATTCAAATGTGTAAGCTTTGTATGTAATTTCCAGGCAGATCCGCAGCGCATACGGATTAACTCTGGCTTATCATAGATGAGCTAGAATCGGCGTAAAATCGGAGTCACCTCATCGAATTGTAATGCTTAGATTAGGTGTATTGGCAGTAGTTATTGAGCTAAAAGAGTACAGACAATTTGATATTCTGACGTACCACTCATAAGGAATGTAAATATTTAACCATGCCACAAAATAAATATACAAGCTTCAAATTTTGATGGAGTCACAAAGGCCTCCAGTCACATGTAAACCACAGTCGTTGGAATCGACGACATATTTTCGAAAGTTAATGGAGGAAATGAAGTTCAAAATGAACATTCACGAAGTTATTAATGCGATTGGACAAGAATCTGTTTCAGGTAAATGAAAGAATATTAATTTGGTACTTATGCGCAAAAGTTCGACACTAACATTGCAGACGACCATTATATTATCAGTGTCGCATCAAGGATAGTAATTTACGTTATTCTCTTAAGAATTTGTGAATAGCAAGAGGATCTAACCAAGCCAACTGAAACACAGTTTCGACTGGGTATGGAATGCGCAAACCAAACTAGTGAATTCCGCTGCACTCCACAGTCACACTTCCGGCATGTGAGCCTCATTGCATTAGCTTTACAAGACTAGTCGGCGCTTCGACTCGGTGACACACAGGTTGTTACGGTGAGCTATTCTTAATCATAGTGTTCTGACTAAAATTGCTTTTCAACTTGATTCCTTTTATACTGCAACATCGGATTGATTTCACTTTATTTCTTTATAGTTAGCCAAAATTGTCATAAATAATGCTTCAACGTAAACTTATTTTCTAAATGAAATGACTTTATTCTTTTACATATAAAGGTCGAAACGCGTCATTACGTGTGACTGACGGAAATTCTTCTGTTGAGCAACTTATTACATACAATGGGATTGGCGTTCATATCAATCTCACAAACATATAAATTGTTATCAAAATCTAAGCAACCATCGATTTTTTTAAAATATATAACATACGAACTTGTGGCAAAAGCTGAGAGATGATGCTGCAAACAAATATGATATCTCTTAATATAATAATAATAATGTATATTGGTAATAAACATGCCTTTGCATTCACGTTTAACTATGTCCAATTGAATTAGTAAGTCAATGGTATCTTTGAAACAAATTAAATAACCTATAGGATTACCAAACAATCGAATACTTTCTGTCCAATTAGAAAAAGATTAACGTGGTAGTGGAAGACATTCTATCTAAACTAGCAATCTACTTGAAGTCTAACTCGAGTAGTCCTTAGTTTCGCCCAGTTCATTGAAAATGTTATCATCAGTATTCCTCTTTAGTCCGATAGTTGAAGCTCTTCGATACTGCTTCATTGCATATTAATCCATACTTAAATGTCAGTATAAATAATGTCTAACCGTTTTATATATCACTATTTGTGGCTTGCGCGATTTTCTTAACATCGTGGTTACATTCTATTTATATGCATAACCTCCCAGATGCATATACGTTAGTCTGTTGCTAAATAATAAAATTAACCCAAACAACGATTGATCAATGTATCAGGACATCATATCCAATGTAAAACTGAAATATGCACATGCAGAATAGGATAAATTAAAAGAATATTGCGTTACTATTATAACTTACCTTATTTATATTCACGAAAGCGTTGTGAACTTAACAGAAATTACTATTTATAACTATTATTCAAAGAAATATGGAAATTAATTTATTGCAAAGCGAATGTGCAATGACAGAAAATTTCGGTTAATCTAAAGTCCAAAAAATACATTTTGTGAATAGCATTGCAAATGCATTTGAAAATAAAAGAAGGTCGCTGCCAATAAAGTCAGAAAGCTTAAACAAATACTTTGTAAACGCCCCGGCTTCAAGTAAATGCCGTACGACGTTACAAACTCGGTTAAGGTGCTCTGAATAGAGATTAGTTACTGATATGGGGACCCTTAAGAGGGCCGGGTAATGCGTTCTCTTGAAGTCTTCAGCGTTGAAGATGTCCTAGAGCCTTGGGTGGACTCTGGTTGATTTGTTGCTCCCGTGGTTGAGCTGTGATCACGTTGTGGATGGTGTCCTGCAGGTCCTGCACTCAATTGGCTCGTCTCTCCGGTATCCCGCAACAGGATGAGTAGGTATTGACAGCCGACAGAGCGCACACGTATTGACAACCGACAGAACGCACACGCGTGAAGCAGGTAGAAGGCAAATGCCCCAACTGACTTGCATGGTAAATTACCGTGCTTAAATAGCATGCAATATGTGTACTTGCATACTATTGGTTAAACGTGGTTAAACGTGGTTAAACGGCAATTTGCTTTTTTCTCATTGGTGCAACGTAAATAGATTTGAATTTTATTTACGCAATATGTCACCGATTGATTTGTGTCGTTACAACACTTTCCTCTCTGAAAAAAAGAAAAAAATATTCCTCTCTGCGAGGCTAGATAAGAAATGCATGACAGAGTTCGAACCAAGTTAAGCAAAAATATGATGAACCATAAGTGCTGGGCTTAAATATGCTTGTTGGTTGCTTCAACAATGATATGATGCCAGGTAACCACTAGGAATTGCTACACAAATTGTTAGCTCTAGTGGACGGTCATAGCACGTGAGGCAAAATAGAGCAGTGTAAGTTTTTGGAGCCACAGCGTGAAGATTTCGAGGTAAATCGCCTCTGAATTTGCCAGGTTTAAGTTAAAAACCTAAGCAGGTTGGATCGTTGTCAGTGTGTTTGTATACGACCAAAGGAGCTAGAGTGCTCGACGTTGTAGTCATGACATTTGTAGAGTGGTCTTTGTGAAATAGATAAAGTTGAGATATGCATTGAAAGTGGCCTGTACCATGATATGAAGCTGATCACTACTTAGTGTTGCTACACGAAAGCGTTAGCTCTAAGTAGCTGGTCATACCAAAATAGACAGTGTAATGTCATGTGTGAGAAATACATTATAATGTTAAAATATATACATTAAAATCAAAGGTAACTGCATAAAAATATGTACACGAACATTGCCTCAGAGATGGCATAATACCAAAGAACTGTTCAAAAATGCTACACAGTTGTTAGCTAAGAACAGGTGGTTATGCCACGTGAGACAATTACTAAAAATTAACGTAAAGTTAAAAAAAATTTTATAGTTAAATGATAATGTTTAAAAAAATTAATTACGCGTTATACAAAGCAGGTTGAGATTGTGGGCAGACGGAGCCTGAGACGTGTGTAGAAGGTTGAACGCTCTCAAGATCAGGTGGTTCGATAAACGGTTTTAACCTGTCTATGGTTACTGATGTCGGTGTAGCGCCTTGCATAATGATGAAGTATTTTGGCTGTTTTAGTAAAATCGGGTAAGGACCGCGATACTTGGGTTGTAGTGGTGCAACATCAGTATTGTTGCGAAAGAGTACTCTCTTGCAGCTGTGGAGCTGTGGGTGAACGAAGACTGGACGAGGAGTGTGTCTCGGCTGCTGTTCGGACATGTTACCGAAATGAAGTCGAAGGCGGGTAGCTTCGTTTTGTGGGTCATCTTGTACCGGTAGCAGACGTGGGAGCTGACTAGGCAGGCGTAGATCCATGCCATACAAGAGTTGTGACGCAGACGTTTAATGGATTCTCGAGTACGAGAACGCATGGCCAGCAGAACTAAAGGTAGTGCATCGACCCAGTTGCCACTAATGGACGAGGATGCTAAAGCTGCTTTGAGTTCCCTATGCATTCTCTCTACCATGCCATTAGCTTGGGGATGGTAGGCAGTCGTCTGGCGTAAGATGCATCCCATGTACCACAAGGTGGTTTTGAAACGATCAGATGAGAAGCAAGTGCCTCTGTCCGTGATGACCTCATTGGGAACACCGTAATTGGATATCCATGCAGAGATAAAACCGTTAGTTACTTCGTCTGCAGAAATGGTGCCAAGAGGTAATGCCGCAGGCCACCGTGTAAATCTATCGATCATAGTTACAAGGTAGCTGAAACCTTGAACCTTTGTCAGATGAACTATGTCGATGTGGACGATGGCTAGGCGAGAAGTAGACCGAAAATGTTGCAACCTAGAACGAGTGTGTCGTGTGATCTTGTTTTTCTGACAAATTGCACACTCTGAGACCCATCGTTTAACATTCTGCCTAAGTCTATGACCCCAGAAACGATCTGTAAGAAGTCGGACAGTCGCTTGGCTTCCTGGGTGAGAAATTGAGTGAATTGAATCGAAAACCTTCCTCTGAAGGCTGGTCAGCAGAACTGACTTGTTGGGCTGCGTACCCGTGAAGTAAACAATTGGTAAGCCTTCCCACAGACGGCATATGAACTTGGTTGGGTGACAGGCTATTGATCTTTGAAAGTGAATGTCACCGCGTTGTTCAGTTCGCAGGAGAGTTGGCGTTAGTGCAGGTTCACTGAGTGCCACGGAGTTGACAGTGAATGGTGACGGCGAAGGTGGTTGTAGAGAGACGTCTGGCCTAGACAGGGCATCTGCAATGAAGTTCTGTTTGCCCTTGACGTGAAAGACGTCAAATTGCCATTCGCTTAGACGAGAAAGCTGTCTTTCCACTCTGGCAGGGTACTTGGCGATAGATGATGTTGCGTTTCGAAGTGCGCTAACTAGTGGTGCATGATCTGTGAAAACAACAAATCTGCTACTGCCAATGATGCTGATAAAATGGCGCACTACGTCGTGGATGGCGAGAAGTTCTCGGCCGAAAGTGTCGTACCTCGTTTCTACTGGTTGGAGAGTACGCGAGTAGAAACTGATAGGCTTCCGAACTCCGTCGATCTCTTGTTCCAAAGTGGCTCCAATAGCGAATTCAGAAGCATCTGTCGTGAGTAGAAATGGCTTTTCAAAATCTGGATGCGTTAACATTGTGGCATTTGCTAACGAGTTGATGGCAGGTCGAATTAATTCTTCGTCTTCGGATGACCAAGCAATGATGGAATTCTTACTAAGTCCTTTTCGGTTCCGCAGGTGCCTGCACAAAGGATAAAGTTGTTTTGAAAGGCCTGGAAGGAACTTGCGATAATAGTTTAGTACTCCCAGGATTTTATGCAAATCGCTCAAAGTCCTTGGTGACTTGATATTCTTGATTGAATTCGTCTTTGACGGCAACGGTTGAATACCTTGGGCCGTGATACGATGCCCTAAGAAGTCGACGGATGAAGTTGCAATCTGCGTCTTGTCACAGTTGATCCTGAGTCCGTGGTTGGATAAGCGTGAGAGGACATTTCGTAGATGTTTCGCATGAGATTCTAGATCTGGACTGAATACCATAATGTCATCTAGATATGACATACAATGAGCAGAGTCGTCGCGAAGTATGTTGTCTATGAATCTTTGAAATGTCTGAATAGCACACTTAAGTCCAAAAGGCATGTAAAGATATTCAAAAAGGCCAAATGGAGTGATGACTGCAGTTTTCTCGATATCCACAGGTACTACCGGTATGTGATGGTACGCTTGTCTGAGGTCAATCACTGAGAAGAAATTGCTGCCGTTGAGTATTTCAAGTAATGTGTTGATATTTGGAATAGGATATGCATCAGATTTTGTCACTGAATTTAACTTACGGTAGTCTCCACAGGCTCTGTACGATCCGTTTGATTTTGAGACTAAGTGCAGTGGTGACGCCCATGAACTTTCGATGGTCTGATGATTCCCTCTTCCAAAAGCCTTGAGAATTCTTCTTGGGCAGCTTTCAGCTTAGCAGAAGCCAGTGTTCGCTTCTTGAGTGCAATAGGTTGTCCTTCTGTGACGATATGATGCATCGTGTTGGAGACTCGTAGATCAGATTTGTTAAGATCGAAAAGCGATTTGTATTTTCGAAGAGCTGCTGATAACTCTGCTGAATGATGCACTGGGGTTGGCTGAATGACCTGTAACTCTAAACGCTCGGAGGCAAGTGTCCAAAAGCGTTGTTCAAGTCCGGTGGAGGGGTCGATGATCTTTTGATTGGCAAGATCAACAATGAGCCGAAATTTTAGAAGGAAATCAAGGCCTATTATATTATGTGAGACCTTAGCAATGATGAAGTTGTGGGAAAATTCACGTCGTAGACCTATGTTGAGTGTGCGGTATTGGCAGCCATAAGTTGGTATGGGCTCGCCTGTAGCTGTTACGAGAAGAACGCCTAGCGACATCTCGGCCATTGAATCACCTTTGAGAACTGAGACTGCCACACCTGTGTCTACGATGTACTCTTCGCCAGTTTTGAAATCAAGAAGGTGCAGAAGTTCGTTTGGCTGTTTGGCCGGGTCATACAAACAAGTAGGCTGGTGATTGCGACCGGCATTGTCTGTTTGGTTCTCTATGTGAAAAATTCGGCGTGGACGAAAAGAGTCGACAGGGATATCGGATTGTAGTTAGCTTCTTCCCTGTCGCGCCGTTGATGCCGTTGATGTGCAGAAAGTACGGTCTTCTACATCCTGCGCCAGACGTTTCCCGATACTGATGCACCCTTGTGCCTGCGGTCTGTTGTCCTTTCCTTCAGCTGTGGAAATTGACACTCATTCGGAAATTCTTCGGAACGACAAAGACAAAATTGGCAAGCATAAAAAACTTCTGGTGGTTATAACACCAGTTCTTTGGGGCATATTTATTAAATGATTGCGGAGATCTCGATCGCCGCCTACAATTATAATTTGACTTGGAAACGAATTTTGGTCGAGCATTCACATGATTTATCTCCGATTTGGTAATGGCCAATCCTTCTGGAACTTTGGCCATGTTCGCCACTGTTCTCTCTAAGGAGGAGATTCTATCATCTTGCGGGGGTGAAGAAAAGGATGATGGATTCACTTTGGGTTCCAAAACCCTATATTCTAACTCACATCTCTCAGATAAGTCATCTGTAGAGAGAGTGTTGGGGAGCTGTCTCGCAAAGAGTTTTAATGTTTGGGGAAGATTGTTAATAAAAACAACCTTAGCCTCATGGTCAGAAATGTTGGTTTATACCAACGTTTCCGTAATTCCCTCAGTATTTCTATGGGGCCAAGATTTGGCATATCTAACTGCGCATATTTGTCTATTATCTGCTCAGTTTCAGTGGGTCCAAGCAAGGATTCTACCTCGTTTTGTAGGCCCAAAATGGGATTAGGTAGCTTCCTAATGGCCTCAAGCTTAGGACAAATCCGTCGCTGCAATTCAGAAGGTAGTTTAGCAAAAACCTTTGACAGTTTTTGATGACTGTCATAATCAGGAAACAGGGAGAAAGCGGAGTCTACGCGCATAAAAAATAACTCACTATCTCCATCCCAAACAGAAACATCAATATCTAAAATTGGACCTGACATTTTAACAATCTTACGGGATCTTAAAAGCATAAATTTATAAGCGATATGAAAATGTATATATAAATGTATAAATATATAACGAAACGCTTACCCACAAACAGCTTCCACTGTTGCTTGATATTGCCCAGTACAAAAGGAAAAAAACGAACAGAGGCCCCGTTGGCCTTTGATGACAATGTATTATTATTTCAACACAGAACAGCGTCACTCCTTTCAAAAATTGAAATTGTCCTGTAGGGAAGACGAACAGAGGCCCCGTTGGCCTTTAGTGCCAATGAATTATTATTTTCAACAGCAGAATAACACACTGCTTCCAAAATTTGAAATTTTCCTTTAGGGAAGACGAACAGAGGCCCCGTTGGCCTTTAGTGCCAATGAATTATTATTTTCAACAGCAAGAATAACACACTGCTTCCAAAATTTGAAATTTTCCTTTAGGGAAGACGAAGAGGCCCCGTTGGCCTTTAGTGCCAATGAATTATTATTTTCAACAGCAAGAATAACACACTGCTTCCAAAATTTGAAATTTTTCTTTAGGGAAGACGAACAGAGGCTCCGTTGGCCTTTAGTGCCAATGAATTATTATTATGCTCACCACAAATTCACGAATATATGCCCAACAAAATTCCCAGAAAAACCAGGATCAGGGTAAAGAAAACGCAAATGTTAATCGATTTATCCCAAACAAATGAAGAAGAAAGTCAATTTATTTATACCCAAAAAAAAATCAGATAAATAATCAATATCCTGGCGCGGTCACCAATTTTGTAAACGCCCCGGCTTCAAGTAAATGCCGTACGACGTTACAAACTCGGTTAAGGTGCTCTGAATAGAGATTAGTTACTGATATGGGGCCCTTAAGAGGGCCGGGTAATGCGTTCGCTTTATGTATTCAGCGTTGAAGATGTCCTAGAGCCTTGGGTGGACTCTGGTTGATTTGTTGCTCCCGTGGTTGAGCTGTGATCGCGTTGTGGATGGTGTCCTGCAGGTCCTGCACTCAATTGGCTCGTCTCTCCGGTATCCCGCAACAGGATGAGTAGGTATTGACAGCCGACAGAGCGCACACGTATTGACAACCGACAGAACGCACACGCGTGAAGCAGGTAGAAGGCAAATGCCACAACTGACTTGCATGGTAAATTACCGTGCTTAAATAGCATGCAATATGTGTACTTGCATACTATTGGTTAAACGTGGTTAGACGTGGTTAAACGGCAATTTGCTTTTTCTCATTGGTGCAACGTAAATAAATTTGAATTTAATTTACGCAATATGTCGGCGATTGATTTGTGTCGTTACAACTTAAAGCGTCAAGAAAACTATAGTGCGATGCAATGCTCACATTTAAGAAAAGAGAAGCCACTTCAAATAAAGGTAAGCAAAATTAGAATCCTTAAAAAATCCAATCTTATTGCAAAGGAAGATATTTCCTCCGACAATTTTAAAGTGACATTTATTGAAAAATTTAAACCACCGTGGCTGAATGAAACGAATATCATTTAAAAAGAAATTATTCGTTTAATATCTAAAACATTTTTAAATACTTGACAGTATATATACCTTTGAATTTGATATATTGTACAGTACTGTAAACGCCCCGGCTTCAAGTAAATGCCGTAAGACGTTACAAACTCGGTTAAGGTGCTCTGAATAGAGATTTGTTACTGATAGGGGGCCCTTAAGAGGGTCTGGTCGTGCGTTCTAATGAATTATTCTGAGTGTGAAGATGTCCTAGAGCATTGGGTGGACTCTGGTTGTTGCTGCTCCCGTTGTCGAGTAATAATCATGATGTGGATAACGTCGTTCAGGTTCTGTAATTAATTGGCTCGTCTCGCTGGATGTACCAATTGTTTGTGAAACTATCAAATCACCAGCGTAGGTATTGACAGCCGACAGAACGCACACGCGTAACGCAAAGCAGAATGCAAATGCGACAACTGACTTGCATGGTAAATTGCCGTGCTTAAATAGCATGCCATAGTAATATATGTCTACTTGCACACTATTGGTTAAACGGCAAGTTTCGCTTTTTTCTCATTGGTGCAACGTAAATAAAATTTAATTTAATTTACACAATATGTCGGCCATTAATTTGTGTCGTTACAACACTTTCCTCTCTGAAAAAAAAGGGAAAAAAATTCCTCTCTGCGAGGCTAGATAAGAAATGCATGACAGAGTTCGAACCAAGTCAAGCAAAAATATGATGAACCATAAATGCTGGGCTTAAATATGCTTGTTGGTTGCTTCAACAATGATATGATGCCAGGTAACCACTAGGAATTTCTACACAAATTGTTAGCTCTAGTGGTCGGTCATACCACGTGAGGCAAAATAGAGTAGTGTAAGTTTTGGTAGCCGCAGCGTGAAGATTTCGAGGTAAATCGCCTCTGAATTTGCCAGGTTTAAGTTAAAACCTAAGCAGGTTGGATTGTCGTCAATGTGTTTGTATACGACCAAAGGAGCTAGAGTGCTCGACGTTGTGATCATGACATTTGTAGAGTGGTCTTTGTGTAATTGATGAATTTGAGATATGCATTGAAAGTGGCCTGTACCATGATATGAAGCTGATCACTACTTAGTGTTGCCACAAGAAAGCGTTAGCTCTAAGGAGCTGGTCATACCAAAATAGGCAGTGTGATGTCATGTGTGAGAAATACATTATAATGTAAAAATATATACATTAAAATCAAAAGTAACTGCATAAAAATATGTACACGAACATTGCCTCAGAGATGGCATAATACCAAAGAACTGTTCAAACATGCTACACAATTGTTAGCTAAGAACAGCTGGTTATGCCACTTGAGACAAATACGAAAAATAACGTAAGGTTAAAAAATTTTGATATGTAGTGTTAATGTTAAAAAATATCAATTACGCGTTATACAAAGCAGGCTATTGAGGTTGTGGAAAGACGGGGCCTGAGACGTGTGTAGAAGGTTGAACGCTCTCAGGATCAGGCGGTTCGATAAACGGTTTCAACCTGTCTATGCTTACTGATATCGGTGTAGCGCCTTGCATAATAATGAAGTATTTTGGTTGTCTGAGCAAAATCGGGTAAGGACCGCGATACTTTGGTTGTAGTGGTGCAACAGCATTGTTGTTGCAAACTAGTACTCTCTTGCAGCTGTGGAGCTGTGGGTGAACGAAGACTGGACGAGGCGTATGTCTCGGCTGCTGTTCAGACATGTTACCGAAATAAAGTCGAAGGCGGGTAGCTTCGTCTTGTGGGTCATCTTGTGCCGGTAGTAGACGTGGGAGCTGACTAGGCAGGCGTAGATCCATGCCATACAAGAGTTGTGACGCAGACGTTTTAATGGATTCGGGAGTACGGGAACGCATGGCAAGCAGAACTAAAGGTAGTGCATCGACCCAGTTGCCATTAATGGACGAGGATGCTAAAGCTGCTTTGAGTTCCCTATGCATTCTCTCTACCATGCCATTAGCTTGGGGATGGTAGGCAGTCTTCTGGCGTAAGATGCATCCCATGTACCGCAAGGTGGTTTTGAAACGATCAGATGAGAAGCAAGTGCCTCTGTCCGTGATGACCTCATTGGGAACACCATAATTGGATATCCATGCAGAGATAAAACCGTTAGTTACTTCGTCTGCAGAAATGGTGCCAAGAGGTAATGCCGCAGGCCACCGTGTAAATCTATCGATCATAGTTAGAAGGTAGCTGAAACCTTGAACTTTTGTTAGATGAACTATGTCGATGTGGACGATGGCAATGCGAGAAGTAGTTCGAAAATGTTGCAACTTAGAACGAGTGTGTCGTGTAATCTTGTTTTTCTGACAAATAGCACACTTGGAGACCCGTCTTTTAACGTTCTGCCTAAGTCTGTGATCCCAAAAACGATCTGTAAGAAGTCGGACAGTCGCTTGGCTCCCAGGGTGAGAAATTGTGTGAATTGAATCGAAAACTTTTCTCTGAAGGCTGGTCGGCAGAACTGGCTTGCTTGGCTGCGTACCCGTGAAGTAAACAATTGGTAAGTCTTCCCACAGACGGCATATGAACTTGGTTGGGTGACGGGCTATTGATCTTTGAATGTGAATGTCACCGCGTTGTTCCGTTCGCAGGAGAGTTGGCGTTAGTGCAGGTTCACTGAGTGCCACAGAGTTGACAGTGAATGGTGACGGCGAAGGTGGCTGTAGAGAGACGTCTGGCCTGGACAGGGCATCTGCGATGAAGTTCTGTTTGCCCTTGACGTGAAAGACGTCAAATTGCCATTCGCTTAGACGAGAAAGCTGTCTTTCCACTCTGGCAGGTTACTTGGCGATAGATGAAGTTGCGTTTCGAAGTGCGCTAACTAGTGGTGCATGATCTGTGAAAACAACAAATCTGCTACTGCTAATGATGCTGATAAAATGGCGCACTGCGTCGTAAATGGCGAGAAGTTCTCGACCGAAAGTGTCGTACCTCGTTTCTACTGGTTGGTGAGTGCGCAAATAGAAACTGATAGGCTTCCGAACTCCGTCGATCTCTTGTTCCAACGTGGCTCCAATAGCGAATTCAGAAGCATCTGTCGTGAGTAGAAAAGGTTTTTCAAAATCTAGATGTGTTAGCATTGTGGCATTTGCTAACGAGTTGAGGACGAGTCAAAGTAATTCCTCGTCTTCGGATGTCCAAGCAATGATGGAATTCTTGCTAAGTCCTTTTCGGTTCCGCAGGTGCCTGCACAAAGGATAAAGTTGTTTTGAAAGGCCCGGAAGGAACTTGCGATAATAGTTTAGTACTCCTAGGATTTTCTGCAACTCGCTAACAGTCCTCGGTGACTTGATATTCTTGATTGAATTCGTCTTTGACGGCAACGGTTGAATACCTTGGGCCATGATACGATGCCCTAAGAAGTCCACGGATGTAGTTGCAATCTGCGTCTTGTCACAGTTGATTATGAGTCCGTGGTTGGATAAGCGTGAGAGGACATTCCGTAGATGCTTCGCATGAGATTCTAAATCTGGACTGAATACCATACTGTCATCGAGATATGACGTAAAATAAGCAGAGTCGTCGCGAAGTATGTTATCTTTGAATCTTTGAAATGTATGTGTAGCACACTTAAGTCCAAAAGGCATGTAAAGGTATTCGAAAAAGCCAAATAGAGTGATGACTGCAGTTTTCTTAATATCCCGTGGTGCTACCGGGATGTGATGGTAGGCTTGTCTGAGGTCAATTATTGAGAAGAAATTGCTACCGTTGAGTTTTTCAAGTAAAGTGTTAATATTTGGAATAGGATATGCATCAGATTTTGTCACTGAATTTAGCTTACGGTAGTCTCCGCAGGCTCTGTACGATCCGTTTGATTTAGAAACCAAGTGCAGTGGTGACGCACATGAACTTTTCGATGGTCTGATGATTCCTTCTTCCAAAAGCCTTGAGAATTCTTCTTGGGCAGCTTTCAGCTTAGCAGGGGCCAGTGGTCGCTTCTTGAGTGCAATAGGTTGTCTTTCTGTGACGATATGATGCATCGTGTTGGAGACTCGTAGCTCTGACTTGTTAAGATCGAAAAGCGATTTGTATTTTTGAAGAGCTGCTGATATCTCTGCTGAATGATGCACTGGGGTTGGCTGAATGACATGTAACTCCAAACGTTGGGAGGCAAGTGTCCAAAAACTTTGCTGAAGTCCGGTGGAGGGGTCGATGATCTTTTGATTGGCAAGATCAACAATGAGCCGAAATTTTAGAAGGAAATCAAGGCCTATTATATTATGTGAGACCTTGGAAATGATGAAGTTGTGGGAAAATTCACGTCGTAGACCTATGTTGAGTGTGCGGTACCGGCAGCCATATGTTGGTATGGGCTCGCCTGTAGCTGTTGCGAGAAGAACGCCTAGCGACATCTCGGCCATTGAATCACCTTTGAGAAATGAGACTGCCGCACCTGTGTCTACGATGAACTCTTCGCCAGTTTTGAAATCAAGAAGGTGCAGAAGCTCGTTGGGCTGTTTGGCCGGGTCATGCAAACAAGTAGGCTGGTGATTGCGACCGGCGTTGTCTGTTTGGTTCTCTATGTGAAAAATTCGGCGTGGACGAAAAGAGTCGACAGGGATGTCGGATTGTAGTTGGCTTCTTCCCTGTAGCGCCGTTGATGCCGTTGATGTGCAGAAAGTACGGTCTTCTACTTCCTGCGCCAGACGTTTCCCGATACTGATGCACTCTTGTGCCTGCGGTCTGTTGTCCTTTCCGTCAGCTGTGGAAATTGGCACTCATTCGGAAATTCTTCGGAACGACAAAGACAGACTTGGCATGAATAAAAAACTTCTGGTGGTTATAACACCAGTTCTTTGGGGCATATTTATTAAAGGATTGCGGAGATCTCGATCGCCGCCTACCGTTATAATTGGGCTTAGGAATGAATTTGGGTCAAGCATTCACTTGATTTAGCTCGGATTTGGTAATGGCCAATCCTTCTAGAACTTTAGCCATGTTCGCCACTGTCCTCTCTATCATCTTGCGGGGGTGAAGAAAAGGATGATGGATTCACTTTGGGTTCCAAAACCCTATATTCTAACTCACATCTCTCAGATAAGTCATCTAAAGAGAGAGTGTTGGGGAGCTGTCTGGCAAAGAGTTTTAATTTTTGTGGAAGATTGTTAATAAAAACAAACTTAGCCTCATGGTCAGAAATGTTGGTTTTATACCAACGTTTCCGTAATTCCCTCAGTTTGGCATGTCTAACTGCGCATATTTGTTTATTATCTGCTCAGTCTCTGTGGGCCCAAGCAAGGATTCTACTTCGTTTTGTACACCCAAATTGGGATTAGGTAGCTTTCTAATGGCCTCAAGCTTAGGATAAATCCGTCGCTGCAATTCAGAAGGTAGTTTAGCAAAAACCTTCGACAGTTTTTGATGACTGTCATAATCAGGAAACGGGGAGAAAGCGGAGTCTACGCGCATAAAGAATAGCTCAGTATCTCCATCCCAAACAGGAACATCATTATCTAAAATTGGACCTGACATTTTAACAATCTTACGGGATCTTAAAAGCATAAATTTATAAGCAATATGAAAAGTATAAATATACTTTAACGAAACGCTTAAACCCACAAACAGCTTCCACAGTTGAATGAGCGCAGAACAAAAAAGTCACTGCTTTCCAAAAATCCGCAATTGAGCCTGTCGAGTACGTACGGTGCCGTTTCGTACGTAGGAAAGATGAACAGAGGCCCCGTTGGCCTTTGATGCCAATGTATTATTATTATTATATCCCCAAAAAAATTCAACACAAATCCACGAATATATACCCAACAAAATTCGCAGAAGACCACGATTAGAGTAAAGAAAACTCAAATGTTAATATATTTTTATCCCAAATAAATGAAAAAGGAAGTCAATTTTATTTATACCAAAAAAATCAGAACAATAATCAATATCCTGGCGCGGTCGCCAATTTTGTAAACGCCCCGGCTTCAAGTAAATGCCGTACGACGTTACAAACTCGGTTAGGATGCTCTGAATATAGATTTGTTACTGATAGGGGGCCCTTAAGAGGGCCTGGTCGTGCGTTCTCATGAATTATTCAGAGTGTGAAGATGTCCTAGAGCCTTGGGTGGACTCTGGTTGTTGTTGCTCCCGTTGTCGAGTTGTAATCACGATGTGGATAACGTCGTTTAGGTTCTGCAATTAATTGGCTCGTCTCGCTGGTTGTACCGCAACAAGATGAAGTCACGGATGTAGCCAATTGTTGGTGAAACTATCAAATCACCAGCGTAGGTATTGACAGCCGACAGAACGCACACGCGTAACGCAAAGCAGAATGCAAATGCGACAACTGACTTGCATGGTAAATTGCCGTGCTTAAATAGCATGCCATAGTAATATATGTCTACTTGCACACTATTGGTTAAACGGCAAGTTTCGCTTTTTTCTCATTGGTGCAACGTAAATAAAATTGAATTTAATTTACGCAATATGTCGGCCATTAATTTGTGTCGTTACAGTACAACTAGTGAGATTTACTTATCTAAATGAGACTAATTGCACATATTTATGTGATGTGATATCTTTTTTTATTTTGTACATATTCCAATATCATTATTTGATGGAACATGTGTGGTTTGAATCCAAATAAAGATATTCTCTTCTATTCTATTCTAGTGTAACACGAGGCTCCGTGTTACAACCCAACGATGTTCGATTTTTACAAATACAGTGCTCTTTAAGGTCAAATATTGTAACTCTGTTCTTACACAATATTTCTCTTAACTGTGATTTTAGGAACAATCTCTGTTAGTTTCATGCAGTTTTAATCGATGTTTCCTGAACTGCAATTTTATTTGGAATTAATAGGGTTTTTATTAAATAAACAGAACCGCGCGCGATCTGCGAGGATCACACGGTAGACTATTGTGTCACAGTGGATTTATTTCGCTTAGTTGGATTATTCGTTGTTTACGCAAAGGATTTACTGTTCACATTTAATTATGCCTATCCGAACTTCAGAGAATAATGGATTAATATAATGACATGAGTTAAAACCATAGCAAGCAGTGAACTAAATATTCGTGAATTTTTGTCATTGAAGTCTTTACACGAATTACACATTCATTTTTAGTGATAACTTTTAACGGTGACTATGTTCATATCATCATGTATTTTCAATCGATTGTCTATATTCATTTCAATTCAGACATTTGTGTAAGAATAACTGCTTGTGTGCAAAACATTTTTCTTTATAAACATAAATCATCTTAACTTTTGCCGTCTAGAAGACGGACAATTTAGTTTAACTGTGAATGGTGTTTAAGACCTACTTTTGCATTAAAATCTGTTTTTATTGCCGACCAACACAATGTCAATTTGGACTAACTGTGAATTATATTTCTATTTGCAACATTGTGTACAAAATATGTATGACACCATTTTCTGCCTTCTCACATCAACCATCCGAAAAATATCAGAGACTGATTATGTGCTCGAGTAGTAATAATAGCCACCATGGATTTGAAGGACGGGTACAGAATCATGAACTAGATAACTACCCCGCAAAAAATACGCATACACTAGAATTGTGCTTAATTTCAATTTTGGTAATCTGTACCTGACTGGTCTGACATTCTTTAGCAAGCTGCATTTGTTACTTTTACTTTACTTCACGGTTTACAAATACTCGATTTTCACAATATACAAATGCTTTAATATTGTGGTTTGAATAGTACATATTGGGGAATTTCTGAACAGGTAATATAACAATTCTGTTTTTCACGTCTTGTTCCTTTCCAGATTATTTGAACGGGTGTATTGCTACGTAAGAGTTACACAGTCCGTTGCCCAATATAAGTTTATCAAATATAATTTAAGTTTCGATCAACATGAAAGCTAATCTTAAGTTTGAGGACAGAAGAAAATTAGCTCCATTTATAGCAGACATGAACTTAATAGATGCAAACGAGAATACTAGCTTATCAGAATCAAATGAGTATATTAAGGTCGAAAACGACTTGGCATCTATGGGGTTTTCCTTTACTAATAGGATTGGAGTCTTTACAAAATATGGTGACCACGCCAGTCCAAAAATATTCAGTCTACCAAGTATAAGTCTAAAAACACTCAAGTTGGGTCGGGGATGCCAAAATGATATTCCAAGCATACCAGATTGTAAACCCTATGAAAAAATTTGCTGCAGCATGAATGGCATTGCCAGAGAATTTCAGAAACTTTAGAAAAAAACTGTTGAAGAAGGACCGTATAATGTTTTTGAGTAACTAATGACCAAAATTCAACAGAGATATCAGACTGGAAGGTCGACACAAAAAGTGCGAATTATTACGCCTAGAAAAGATGGGGCGTCAACTACCATCAGAGTTTTATGAACGTCTTTGTGCGAAAGCTTCCGGGTTGAATACATCTAAAAATGTGGTGAATTCTAATTTTATAGCTGAACTTCCATCCAGTCTTTGAGCCATATAAGAGATATTTGAAACATTGAATGTTGATTGGCCAAGTAAACTCAGAGGGCTAGACAGGGTGTACAAACAGCAGGAACCACAGGTACATGATGTAATGGAAGATTCTGTTAAGGTGCAGCCAGGCAGGGAATATACCGAAACCATCCTGACGCTTCAAGAAAGTATGCGTTACTTATGTAGAGAAGTTGCTGGTATACATCGAAAAATGGATGATATGACGAGAGTTATTTCACAACTCCAGAGTCAGGATAGAAATACTAGACGTTGAGGGACTCACTCGTGTCAACGTTTCGAAGGGCCGCGTGGATGGTGTAAGGCACATTGTGAATATGGACGAAGTTCAATGTGCCAAAGAGAGAATATCATATACCCGCGTTTATGTGGACCCAAATGGAATGAAAGCACTAAACTGGTAGAAAGGAATTCATCACCGGGAAAAGGATAAAACCCTCCTAGTAGGAGCCGTAGGGGGTTCCATTGCGAAGGCTCCCAGACATGCCTTTAAAAGGCATACTTAAGACGAAAGAAGAATATGCGACAATAGCAAAAAGCATCGAAACAGATGGCAAGAGGGATAGATTCTTCCTACGCGGAGATCTCGAAAACATTGCCGGATTATCCAGTAATAAATTCATTATAAGAGATGAATTAACTGGACTGGAGTTTCTCATCGACACAGGTGCTGAAGTTAGCATGGTTAGGTCAGATGTGGTGGAACCAGATTGCCCACATTTGATTATCAACTATGGGCCGCAAATGGTAATCCGATTGGAGTTAAGCGGATAAAAAATCGTCGGTAACCTTGGGTCAAAAATCCTCTTTTGCGGGAAACGTTCTTGTAGCTTATTTCAAGGACCATATCATTGAGATGGATTTATTGACGCACTTCAAACTGACTCTAGGTCCCACAGTTAGGACTATCGCAGAAGGCATAGGGTTGTTAATATCAATTGAGTCTAACACTCCGGCAGTTAGAACAGTCCTTTACCTCATTCCGCGATCGAACATGACTTTGCCGACATCATCGAGAAATACCGTGCAATTATTCAAGCATTCACTGCCTAAAGGTAAAGATTGAAGACAAGAGTAGAACACACCAATTAGAATTGCTGGCTTCTTTTCCTTGTTCACCGAAGGCCCAACCATTGACAAAACACAAACAACAAGTTGCTGTTTCTGAATTGCATCAAATGCGCGAAGAGGGAATTTGTAGAAGGTCAAATTTCAATTTTGCTTCCTCAATTGTGTTAGTTCCCAAACTTGAACCGCGACAATGGAGGGTTTGTGGAAATTATCGTCTATTAAACTCAGTGACTAAGTGTGATTCTTATCCTCTCCCTAACCAGTGTACTCTGCTCCGAGCCATAATGGGATATGAGGTTTATTCAACTCTAGATCTCCAGAAAGGGTCTATCAGATACCGATGGAGGAAATTTCTATACCACTCACCGCAGCCAGATTTACAAGGCATATCGCACTAATTTCTACAAATACCTTTTTGATTGATGAATGCTAGTCAGACATTCCAGCGTTTGGCTGAAGAAATCCTTCAGAATTGTCCATTTGCGAGGGTGTACATAGACGACATAATAATATTAGTCGATCAAATGATGAACATCGTAAGCATTTGGAAACGGTTTTGACCAGGCTGCAACAATATGGATAAGTGGTCAAACTTGAAACAGGGGCGATTACAGATGTGAACGAGAATACTAGCTTATTAGACTTAAATGGGTATTTTAAAACTGAAAACGACTTGGCATCTATGGGGTTCTCATTTACTAATATGGTTGGGGCCTCTACAATAACATTTCACATGATGTGGATGTCGATAATGCTCCATATAAAAACTAATCAATTTTTATTATAAAAAGTTGAATCAGTGCTGGTTTCCTAAACAAAAATATGTTTTAAAATAACTTTCTTTGATAAAGAAGTGGTAATTTATAATTCTACAAATAGAATTAATTTTAAATTGAGGAGTAACCGATATTCGAATTAAAGAGTTTAATGAAAATCTTAAAGCTCCTTGCAGAAGACAATTTCATGTTTCTTAAAACGCACAATTAGCAGTTACTGTTAGTGGCTTGGTAGAAGGCTATGTGAAACATTCACTGTGTAATATCGTGAATGAATGTGATACCAAAAGTAACTAGATTTTCCGGAAGTTCCTCTGGAGCACTAATATGTGCATCCTTCCTTTGGTCATTGATCCTTCGGGGAAGATGCACTTAAAGGAGTTGAGTGACTTGCATTATAAAAAAACTGCAAAAAACAATACTCTTTTGGCCCTTAGGAGGACCTTTGAATAATTCACTGATTTTCAGTGTAATAAATTAGCACCAGAGCAAAGGCGGATGTCCAGAAGCTCTTCTAAACTTTTGCTATATTTATGTCTCGTTTAAATTTTAGTGCTTTTCTGGGTAGATGTACGCGAGTGCCGTTATACTGCCTCGGAATTCAGTTCTGCTCACCAGTCTCCAGATCAAGGTTTTGGACTCCAATGACTCTATTACTCACTCAGGTAGTAAGGCGATAGTGAAGCTTATTGCAGATCGTTTCTTGAGTTTTAGAATCAGGCACAACTTTAAGAAATTTTTCTCCGAGTGTTCTGTATGCCAAAAGAACGAAATTAAACGATACACTCATTCTAAGATGGAATTTTACCCAACTGCATCGCAGCAAGCTAATTACTAATAGAGATATATATTTCTCATCGACCTTTCGGATCATGGGATGCATGTAATACCAGACTAATGCCAACCACCAGAAGTCTAACAGTTTGGTAGAAAGAACGCATAGGGAACAAAAAACACCTTTAGTATCTTTGTCCATTAATGACAACCGAGTCGATGAATTACCTTTAGTTATTTTTGAAATGCGTTCCCACTTACGCGAATCTACTAGAACACCTGCGACACACATCTTGTATTACATGGATTTACGCCTGCTTCGTATCCTCCCACGTTTATTACCCGCAGTGGGTGACCCAGAAATAGAAGATTCACGCTTTCGTCTTCTATACAGTAACATGTCTGCCATCAGCCAAGATATGGTCCTCGGCCAGTCTTCTTTCGTCCGAAGCTCCATAGTTGCAAGAAAGTAATCCTTCTAAACGACGATGCTGTTGAACCGCTGTACCCAAATTACCATGGTCCTCACCCGATTTTGTCCGGCATCCTAAATCTTTTATTATCATGCAAGGTTTGACACCTACTACGATAAGCATATACAAGTGGAAACCTTTAAGCAAACTATCTGATCCTGACGAAATACAACCTTCTACATGCGCTTCAGGCTCTACATGCCTACAATTTTAATCAAGAAATAAAATATTTAGCATTACGTGTAACTGTTAAAATTTTGCCATTAAATGTTCATTGTTCTTCGCATCACATATTAATTTTCTGCCATCACTTGTACCGTATTTCACCTTATATGGATCCACATGATCCATTTTTCATAATTCCTTTTCCCAAATTGTATAGCCAGCTGTTCTTAACCAACAATTGTGCAGCGTCTATGTCAAGTTATTCGGTATTATGCCATTTCTGCGGGATATCTGGTATCATATCTTTGTTGCAGCAATTAAAGTGTACGCACAAGCCCAGCATAAGCATATTAAGATATATTTTTGGTTAACTTATGGGCATAATACGAAGCAGTTACTTTGTAGTAGGTTTTGTAGTTAATGTAAGAGGTTCTGTGAGCTACTTGTCTATTTGGTGCGATATTGCCCTCTTACCTAATATCTGGTAGCTTTTATTACGATCCGCGTTCATGATTAATCCACGGTCCTATCCCGAAGGGTGATGTGAGTAAGCTCAAGCATAAAGTTATTGTTTTATTAAACAAATTGTTGCAAAACATAGATAAAAATCGTATAAAACTAGCCAAAATAAGCAAAAAATATAAATCCAGGTTTTACGTTGTTACAATTATCCACTGTATGCTAGATTTTGAGAGTTAAATCACATAAATCCACTGAACTGTAGGGTTTCGGATAAATGATTGAGAAATACACAAAACATAAGTCCCTAAAGTCTTAATTACACTGTTAGTGGTCATGTAGGAATTATTAGTTTACACAAAATATATAAATCCTGGCTTTGAGCATTAAGTCACATAAATCCACTGCATGTTACCTGCGTTTTGCGCGCGGGTGTATATTATTATTAAACAAAACCCTATTAATTAAAATTAAATTTGCAGTTCAAGAAATCTCAATTAAAACTGCTTGAAATTAACAGAGATTGCTGATAAAATCACAGTTACGAGAAATATTTTGTAAAACCAGAATTAGACTATTTGACAAACTTGACCTTCGTTGGGTTATAACAGGGATCCGTGTGTTACATACATCCTCCGTCAATGAAAATTAGTACAAAAATGATGGGTCTAACCTTACAGGAGGTGTAATCGCTCTGCCGTAAAGAGTAACCACTAATGTTTGTTCTTTCGTCACTGACTCTGGTTTCTCTATATCTCGCGGCGGCGTGATGGCGTCAGTCGGCTCTGTTGCTGGTGATATGTCGGGCGTCAGCCCCTGGCCAGCAAAACTGTCTGGAGGTGGAATAATCGTCTCTTCACCGCCTGATAGGTCAACATTGTGGAACGATGGGTTATTTTGCTGTGCTGGTGTAATTACTGAGTACTTTTAGATGAAGGACACAGGTTGGAGGAACAGAGCTCTGCAGGACGGCTCAGGGAGTCTGTGACTACGTTTTAAACCCTTTGATGTTAGTGACTTCATATTCATACTCGTGTATTCGTATAAGTTGCGAGTTGACACGTCGTGAATATAAAAACACTTTCGTTCCTCTGAGCATCGAGATTAGAGGAAGGTGGTCGGTGTTATGTCCATCTATGTTGGATGGTCCACGTACATGTATGTCGCCTGTGTTTATTATTAGCGTATCGTCCAGACGAGACTTAATTATGCCTAAATCTGTAGTTAAATTATTCATTTGAGAAGTCAGTCCCTGAATCAACGTTTCCAACCCATCAGAAGCCATATTGAATGCACCACAATTTCTTTATTTTTACTCAATTATATATAGAATTTTGCTCGCACAACGAGCATCGATTTAATAAAACAAATTTACACATATTAATTAATTTATGTTCACTTCGGCTCGAAGACTGCCTTTATCATTGGGCTGACTGCTTCATTCTTGTACAGGCGCTTCTGCGAGGAATTTCTGTTAAAATAATGTCTGCCCTAGATAAGACCCTTTTTTCATTAATTGTCTTAAAGGTGGCTATACCACAGTCGGTGTGGATCTTGAAATTTCGACCATTCAGATAAGTGTGGAAGTCTAGGATCGACCGGTAGATTGCGAGTAACTCTTTACCTAATTTATCCTATCGATTCTCGCGAGGTTGAAGTTTTTGCGAGTAGAACGCTATAGGTCGCTATATGCCATTGATGGATTTTTGAAGTACCGCGCCTGTTGCTACGTCGGATGCGTCAGTGATCAGTTCAAAAGGTTGAGACCAATCAGCGGAATGTAACATGGTCGCTTTGCATAAGGCCCTTTTGGCATCCTCGTAAGCCTGCATGTGGTCCACGTTGAGCTGAATCAGTTGTGATTTCTTGACAAAACGGCTTTCTGGCACGAGATATTTTTGAAGAGGTGCCAGAATCTTGGCAAGACAAGGTACAAATGGAGATTAGTAGTTCATCTTGCACAAGAATCGTCGTAACGCTCAAACGGTGGTTAGAGGCTGTAGATCTTGAATAGCACGAAACTTAGCAGGTAAAGGTGTCATGCCTTCCTCGTAAATTTGATGACCGAGGAATTCAATTGATTTTTGTGCAAAGACAATTGTTGCCATGAAGCCGAAGGCCATAGTCTGCTGGACGTTTGAGTAAAATGTCAATATATTGCATATGTTTGGACATTGAGTTGGAGAATACCAGGACGTCATCTAAGTAGGGAAGTTCAAATGGTAGACCATTTAGTATTCCGTCCATAATGCGTTGAAATGTTTGAGATAAGTTCTTAAGACCGAAAGGCATATAATGGTATTCGTAAGTGCCACCTCCTGTGACTCTGATTGCAGCATAGAATACGGAGGCTTTGTCCTTCGGTACATGGTAGTAGGTTGTGTGCAAGAATTGAAAATACGATAATCTCCGCACACTCTAAATGTTCCGGGTTCACTCTTTGGTACTACTAACACAGGCGACGCAAATGGTAAGCTGGATTGTGTACAGATGCCTTGTTGACGTAGCATGGCGAATTCTTGCTCGGCGGCCCTGTTTTTGTGGTGCCAATGAATGTGCTCTGGGAGGTAGAGGAAGTGGCTTCGATAAGATAATACGATGAGCTGTGAGAGCACGCTTCCTCTTGAGATTGAGCATAAAGGAGATAGGTTTTAAAATCTCTTCATTTCGCTTTAGAACATCGTCCAGTTGTGGTACATGAGGAACTGGAGGAATTAGCTGAATAGATGAGACTGCTTTGGTGCGAGTTGTGTGTTTGAACGCTGATGATAGCAACTGTTTGTCGGTAGTGCGTATCTCTCGTGTTCATGGACGTATAGTAGGGTCAAAGTTTTCGAGGAAGTCACGTCCAATGATGTTTCTTATCATGTTCGCAATGATGAACGGATACTTGAAACATCGTTTTGAGTTGAAGAACGAGATTGTGTGTACTCGTACCCCTAACGTTGCTATGTTGGAGCCATTGCCGCAGGTCAGACTGCTGGTGTTGACTGGGTGGGTGGGTTCGAAATAATTATGGAGGTGTAAGCTTGCAACTGAGCCAGTCTATGAAAAATAATTCGCCAGAGTTTGCGTCACGGATGAGGAAGGATGTTGATAGTGGCAACTGACGATGTGACTGGTTGCTGGAATTTGGACGATTGAAGCATGACTTGACCGGAGCCGTCGCTGTAAAGACAATAGTTTGATTGCGCTATACCGCGATAGCAACGTGTTTCGAGCCATTAGACGTAGGGCAGCCAATAATCTTAGGGTGATCAGCCTCTATTGCCGCAGAGAAGGCTGACCCCAGCAGTTTTCCGAACCCTCTATGGGCGGATCATCCTGAGTTGTGGAAGGTGACCGTGTTAATCTGAACGTTGCCTCTGTGCGCGGGAACGTGCAGCCATTTCTGAGGAAATAGCGCGTGAAGTGGCCATAGCTACGGTGATTCGGACACCAATCCGCCGGTAGCTTTGGAACTGTGGCCCGGCCTCTAGACGTCGGTTTTTCGGGACGGTGGTCGACGCTGGTCACGCTTGCTCTTGTCGCGGATATAGTGGACGGCACCGACTGAAATCGAATCTGGTCTGAGGGTGAGGCTCATTGGTGTCATTAGTTAGGGCTGTTGCTGATGTGGATTGAGTCTCGGATTGTCGTCAGGTGATGCAACCTGGCTCTGAGGCAGGTGAGCTGCAGTGGTGTTTCTTCCACCACTTGTCTAGACGTGCCGGCAGTACTTCCTGTTGCATTTCGAAAGATTCGCGGAGAAAAGTGGCCATCTCTTGGAGTGCCGGAGGAAGCTTCTGAATGAAATGTCGCATCAAGATTTCCTTGGGTAGATTGAATTTTGAGGCTTTCTGCTCCATCTCCCTATATAGCTCGGAAGACGTTTGGCTACCTACGGACATCTGGCTCGTCAATTCTGTAAGCATGTTTGTCTGATTTGGTGTCCGGCGGTGCTTGACGGCGAGTTGCAGGCTCTGTCATGGCTGCAAACATGTTCCCTCAATGTATTGATACAGGATGTCTTTTAGTCCGTGTCTGAATGACATTGAGATTGTCTCACAATCCCTAAAAAATATTGAGCCCTCGTCTGTTATATTGGACACCTAGGCCAATAAAGTAACCTTGCTGATCCACTCGTCCAGGTAGTCTGGATAGAATTTGCATATCATGTAGTGGGTCCATGTGGTGGTGCTACTTGTTGCTGGGCTCGCCACCGTGCTTCATGCATTTCCTGAGCTAGACGTCATCTTGTGTGTGTGAGTGCTGTCGAGTATAGATGGCTCAGGATTTGTTTTCTTGTGTGTTCTCCCTGCTTTATCGGATTCACCCTTGCGTGGCATTCTTTCGAAGTGCTTGTGCTAGTGGAACAACTAGCGCCTGATTGATATTCTCAAAGGCTAGATGCTGATTAATTCTTTGTTGGCTGTGAGTTCGACGAAACGAGGCACCATTTATGTAGGAGGTTTTGTAGTTAATGTTAGAGGTTCTACGGCTAGTTAGAATAGAATAGAATAGAATAGAATATCTTTATTTGGATTCAAACCACATATGCTCCATCAACTAATAAAATTGGAAAATGTACAATAAAAAAAGTTATCACATCACATAAAAATGTGCAATTAGTCTTATGTAGATAAGTAAATCTTACTAGTTGTACTGTACAATATATCAATATCAGTAAGTTTCGGCTGTAAAGATTAATAGATTCATCATCAAAAATAGGAAAAATTAAGGTATAAATCGAGTGTAACATAATGCAAAAAAATGAGAATCATGACTAGCAATTGATTGTATGTATTGTTGACTAACATGATGATATAATGCATAACATTTCAATTTTAATAATACAAAACTTGGAAATAAAAATCTCAAGAAGTTATGTTGCTGATCACAATTATCCTTGTCTTTTATTCAACCATGAGAAAGTATTAAACAAACATTGGTTGCGCGGGTGGTGATAACAATCAATATAATCAAGGTTGCGGTCTTGATATAAACACCTGACCCATTAATTACTTACATATGTCAGTATAAACTAAGAATTGTATAGTGTAGAAAAGGCAATTCATCCAGTAGACCGGTTTCGTCCTTATTGGGAACTCATCATGTACTGGCCAGAATTTGCCGCGGACATGACTCGAACCTGGGCACGTCTGCTTTGGAATCTGGTGCTCTAACCACTGAGCCATCCTGCCGCACACTACACTGCACACAATTTTCAGTTATATACTAACTAATGTAACTTGGTTAGTCTATTTTTCCTTGAGGTGGAGCTCATATGGCATCCATTTAGACCCAAAGTTCCAACTAACCGTGCCCAGGTTCGAGTCATGTCCGCAGCAAATTCTGGCGAGGACATGGTGAGTTCCCAATAAGGACAAAACTGGTCTACTGGATGAATTGCCTTTTCTACACTATACAATTCTTAGTTTATATCTGACATATGTATGTAAATAATGGGTCAGGTGTTTATATTTTTTTTTTTTTTTTTTTTTTTTTTTTTTTTTTTTTTTTTTTTTTTTTTTTTTTTTTTTTTTTTTTTTTTTTTTTTTTTTTTTTTTTTTTTTTTTTTTTAAACGAGGCACCATTTATGTAGGAGGTTTTGTAGTTAATGTTAGAGGTTCTACGGCTAGTTAGAATAGAATAGAATAGAATAGAATATCTTTATTTGGATTCAAACCACATATGCTCCATCAACTAATAAAATTGGAATATGTACAATATAAAAAAAAGTTATCACATCACATAAAAATGTGCAATTAGTCTTATGTAGATAAGTAAATCTTATTAGTTGTACTTGTACAATATATCAATATCAGTAAGTTTCATTGTAAAGATTAATAGATTCATCATCAAAAATAGGAAAAATTAAGGTATAAATCGAGTGTAACATAATGGCTGATTGTAACAAATTTTATTTAAAAAGATTTTTTTCTTTTATTTTCCAGAACATTCTTTGTTTAAATACTTGACTTTGAATTGTGCGCCATTTTCAGTTTTCGAGTATCACGGTCCTCGACTGGTTGTATCTTATTTTTGTCTGCTGCAATTATAACATTTTTCTTCATTAAAAACTGATCAACATACACAATATATATCTGCTTAAACTGTCTTGTATTTCTTATTAAAGCACAAATAGAAGGGACGTTCTGGACCAGGTAATTTAATAATTCTGTTGTTCACGTATATCTCCTTCCAGATTATTTGTTTGGGTGCTTGCGCGAGAGGACACAAGCAAGTTAGTACAAGATATTGCAGATTTGAATTTAGCAGATGCGAATGGAAATATAAGCATATCAGATTCTACTGTAAATTTTGAACTACAATTGATCTGGCATCTATGGGGTTCTCAGACACAAATAGATTAGGAGCCTCTACACTTTTAAACAAATAATTGGTCTCAGTAACTGAACTCTTTATATGCATATGTATGGAGCACATGGAAATTGCTAGTGTCTAGAAGGACTTTTGGATTTCTACACTCTGATAATTCTCACCATCTCTCACGCCATTTGCAGATAAGAATAGAATAGAATAGAATAGAATATCTTTATTTGGATTCAAACCACACATATTCCATCAAATAATAAAATTGGAAAATGTACAATATATATATATATATATATATATATATATATATATATATATATATATATATATATATATATATATATTATCACATCACATAAAATTGTGCAATTAGTCTCATGTGAATAAGTAGATTTCACTAGTTGTACTATACAATATATCAATATCAGAAAGTTCGGCTGTAGAGAATTATAGATACATAATCAAATAGGAACAATAAATGTATAATTCGAGTGTAACATTATGCAAAAAAATTGGGAACCATGAACTAGCAATTGAATGTATGTATTGTTGACTAATATGATGATATAATGCATAACATTTCAATTGTAATAAAACAAAACTTGGAAATAAAAATCTCAGGAAAACCTGTTTCCGATAACAATTATCCTTGTCTCTTAATTAACCATGAGAAAGTATTATCATAATCAGAATAAAAAATATCAGCAGGATTGTAGACTTTTTCAAGTTCAGCAGATAAAAATTTAAAAGACATCTTAGATGGAGGCATTTCTCTAAGTCCCTTTGACAATTGGTTTTAAATTTTGTAGATTTTCGAAAAAGAGAATAACTTGCTCGCAACATTCCCCACCAACGGAGGAGATATTGCCAAATGTCCAAATCTAGTTCCAACTTCATGACTCTTTCTTATCGGAGTCATATAGGCACCAGTCCACTGGTTCAAATGGAAAACTTTTATGCAATAGCACATCCTCCAAAACCACAAAGATTGCAATGACACAAACTGTAATATAGTGCAGGAGATAGGACTAATTTGTTTCACAACTTTTCTTTGTACAGCTTCTATCTTATTGGACAAACCTGTTTTGTCCACCTATGTTGGATGGTCCACGTACATGTATGTCTTCAGTGTTTATTATTAGCGTATCGTCTAGACGAGCCTTAATTATGCCTAATTCTGCAGTTAAAATATTCATTTGAGAAGTCAATGCCTGAATCAACGTTTCCAACCCATCAGAAGCCATTTTAAATGTACCACAAATGCTTTATTTTTACTCAATTATATATAGAATTTTTCTCGCACAACGAGCATCGATTTAATAAAACAAATTTACACATTAATTAATTTATGTTCACTTCAGCTCGAAGTCTGCTTTTCTCATTGGGCTGACTGCTTCATTCTTATACGGGCGCTTCTGCGAGGAATTTCTGTTGAAATAATGTCTGCCCTAGATAAGACCCTTTTTTCATTATTTGTCTTAAAGGTGGCTATTGCCACAAAACCCTTTTTTAATGGATTCCAAGTAGCGACAGCATATTCTAGTATTGGTCTAATCCATATTATATACATTTTAAGTTTTATGTCATTCGATAAGATATGTCGATTTATTAGTGCCCATCTTTTCTTGGCACTGCCTAGTATACTTTCAATATGTCTCTCAGCAGAAGTTGTACATTGGATAGTTATACCTAAATCCTTAATTCCTTGCAGAAGTTTAATCTCAAACACATCATTAATCACAGCATCATGAAAATAAACATAATGAAAGTTTGTTCTGTTACCTATTTTTAAAGCTCTCGTCTTTTAATTGTTCATTCTCAGCCCTAGTGTGATCAAACATCTACTCAAATCATACAAATCTCATGTCCCATTATTTTTGGAGAATTCGACATATTTTGGATCAATTGGGAAGATTATTTTTAAATCATCAGCGAATTTGCATACTCGACCGTTAAGGATCTTAGTTTCTAAATGTGAAAAATAAGATTTTAAATAAAATTGGCCTCAAACTTGATCCCTGTGGAACTCCACTTGTTACTCGTTTCGATTTTGATATCAAATCATTTACTTGAATACTTATTCTTCGATTATATAAATAGTATTTAAGTTATCTAAAAATATTCGGATCAATATTCAACAAACTAATCGCATTCAAAATAGGATCAAAAGATATAGAGTCAAAAGCTTTTGAGATATCTATAAATACAATTAATGCATCTAACTTATTCTCATCTAATGTAATTACATGTTTCCACATAGAAAGCATATTAGTAGTTGTCGATCTATCTTTCGTAAAGCCATTTTGACATATAGGAAAATCAGCCGGCAACATACGTTCTAAATGATCTAGTATTAATCGTTCTATTATCTTCAAAAACGAAGGGATAATAGAGATTAATCTATAATCACTGGCGCACGTTGGCTTACTTACCTTTGGCAACGGCTTAGCTACTATCGTTAGTATATCGATTGGTAATTTCCCATTCTTCAAAATTCTATTTATAAAGTTGCAAAGCACATTCCTAAAAGTTAAGGGTAATTGAAGCAGGTTATCAATCGAAATACCAAAGTGATCTTTTTTTAATTTGATTTTTAACATCAATTTTATCAATTCATCACTGTCAATAACAAGTCCTGATTCCTGGTCTCCCAAAGGGTCAGGTAGTTCCATAAAATTTCTTTCATTCTGTGGATTACATATCAAATTGCCAAATACTTCATCCAATTCACAGAGAAATTCACACTCAGTTTTATCCACAGGTAATATAAGCTTAACTTTTCCTTATATTTACTGTAATCTGTGAGGAGTTTGTATCCTAGTCTAGGATTACTCTTCATTTTGGCCAAAATAATTCGTTCTGATTTTTGACGAATCATCAGCAGTGATGAATTAATTTCGTTATCAATGAAATCTAACCTCATTTGTTTAATGCTATTAATAAGACTACACTTTATTATATTATCTCGTTTAATTTTTAGTTTACACAATTTCCTATTAATTCGTTTCGGTATAATTTCCGTAAACGTAGATGCCTGAAATAAAATAGATAATAACGATGAAACAGAAGAAACAAATTCGTCAGTGTTCAAGAAATAAAAACTTTCATAATCAATAAGTATGCTTAATTCTCTAAAAAGATTCCAGTTGATTCTGGAACAGTGCACGTGTGCATTATCAAAATTTATTTTCTGTGTTTTGCTACGCAAGATGTTCCATTGTAAAATAATTTGTTTGTGATTCAATTCTTTGAAATAATTAACAACATCATAACTGTGTGATTTTACCGTTTTAATTTCTAAGTATACATGGTCTAAGCATTGCGAACCTCTAGTTGATTCATTTATAATCTGCTTGAGATCATGATTAGAAAAAAATTGATTATTTCACAGTCATGTAACTTATTAAAGTCACCTACCACTACATTATAGCCATGGTAAATGTTTGATCATCATATAAAGTAGCATACGGCGGTCTGTAAACCGCGGTTAACATCAGATTAACAATTTGTATAGATGAAAAAATCAGTGATAGCATTATCATCACTTTTATGCAAAATTTTCGCCTTTAATACAGATTTACTATAAGTGAGTACTCCTCCACTTCTTTAATCCAGCGATCTGTCTTTTCTGAATAAAGAATAGTGAGGAATATCAAATTCATGGTTTTCAATATCCTAATTAAGCCAAGTTTCAGATAATATTATAAAATCAAAATCGTTACTTATTATAAAATTACACAGCAAAATTTTTGTTCCTAACACTTCGAAAGTTAGCATAAAATAAAGTAAATGTAGAACACGACTTATCTAAACAATTATCAACTTCTACTGATTCAACTTTGTTGGCTTCTTTATTATTCGTTTCCCGGGTTTTGAGGCCATATATCTTCTCCCCACGCTGTCCACAACATTTATTAATGGTACATCCTTTTTTGATGTTGCAGTCGCAGAGGTTGCTTGATCAGAGATTGACGGCTTCCGTTCCTGGTTGTTCTTTAACTTTTTTGCTTTTGCCAACTTCCGTTGAAGAAACGTTTTGTCCCGACCAAAAAATATGCTGTGAAAACTCAAATTCTCATCTTTCTTTTTATTGATAGACTCAATCTGCATATTTGTTGGCCTTTTTGATAATTTTGCAACTACTGGCCTTGGACGATCTGACCGTTTCCCCAACCTATAGCATTTAGCAATATCTACATGCGGTTCTTATTTTATTAAAGCATTTAATTTCTCGACGTCTTTAACATCAGTGTTGTATTATATCAGAACACAAGACAAGTGTTGAAAGATGTTTATTGATTAATGTTGTAATCGTTTATTATGGAGAGAAATGTTAAAATGCAGCAAACGAAAATCTACAACTAGCCCGAAAGCACAATACTCAAAAACTGAAAATAGCGCACAATTTTAAAAATCAAGTCTTTAAACAAAGAATGTTCTGGAAAATAAAAAGAAAAAAATCTTTTTAAATAAAGTTGTTACAATCAGCTATGGTGGTTTAAATTTATCATTCAAGGTCATTTTATATAAGGCGGAGGATTCAACATCCTCCACATACACCACCTTCTCAAAAAAACGTTTAGTAATAGAAGTAATCATAGTTCTTCGGCTGACGATTTATTCTTCCAGAACGAGTTGTGCATACTGGCACCCCTGACGTCGTCATCTTGCCCGGTACATTATTCGCTGGTTCTTCAAAATCATCTGGTATCGACAAATAGTTTTCATGCTGTGATTCAGAGTACTGCATTTCATTATGTGCCTGCATGATGGGATTGCACACCTCAGATTCGCCCATGGAACGGTCATTCGACGCATCTTTTAATTCGGTCACACCGTCAATCCAGATAAACTGGAGAATACAGCGATCCAACGTAACACAATCCTCAATGCCATTTATTTCTATGATGACATTCTTGTCAGTCATCCTCTTGACCTTGTATGGTCCTTTGTAAAATGGTGTTAGGCAATTCTTCCTATTCTGATTAGTTATATATACATGCAAAGCCGATTTTAAATCGGAGGACACATAGCATTTAGTTTTAGGTTTTCTAGTCTTGGTTGGGTCCAAACGAAACCTCTTGTCTCTAAGTGCTTCTACAAACCAATCTACATAATTAGAAGCCCAATCAAGACTACTTGGAGTTTCAATTAGAAGATCTCCAGGCAACCTTAATGGTTCTCCATAAACCAATTCTGCTATGGAAGTTCCTAATTGTGCCCTATATCTGTTGCGCATGGCGAGTAGTACTATAGGAAGATCGTGTATCCAGCTTGTTTCACTAGTACACCTTAATGGAGCTTTCAGGGTTATACGCGCTAGTATGTATTATAGTGGTTCCCATGATGTTGAGGGATCTTATGAAAAGCTCTGATATAAATTGGCTACCGCGATCGCTAGTGACCTTTTCTGAAACACCATAACGCGATATCCAATTATGTAGAAACGCGAACAAAACTTCTTGCGCTGTCATGTCTTTTAAAATCGCCACTTCAAATTGACGACTAAATCTATCTACCATAGTCAGCAAGTATTTATTTCCGTTTACTTCAGGCATCTCAACAATGTCTATGTGTACGTCTCTGAACCGTCCATTTGGTATTCCAATGTTCTTTATCTCGGTTCTGGTATGTCTCCACACCTTACACGTTTGACACTTGGCACACGCTCTTACCCATACTCGTATGTCTTTAGACATGTGCGGCCATACGTATCTGTCGTTGATCAATCGAATGGTGGCTTTAATGGATGGATGTCCCATGTCATGCAACACTTGGATAATCTTGGCCCGTAACTCCAATGGCACATATGGTCGTGGTTGACTTCTAGATGTTTCGCATAAAAACCACTTGCCACTTATGAGCTTAAGAACATATCCTGAACTTTTAGATAAAACTAATGTAAAGGGATCCGATCCTTGCGCTTCCTCGATTTGACTAACGAAATCGTTCATTGATTCATCTAAATTTTTTAATGGACCTTGAAATATCAACTCGACATCAGCTTCATTCGGTCGGCTAAGTGCATCGGCCACCACATTCTCCTTACCAGCAATATGAGACACAGTGAAATCGAACTCTGCTAACCGTATTTGGGAATTTACTATACGAGAGCAATTAAGCCTAGCTGTCTTACCAAGTATGCTAATCAATGGCTTATGATCGGTCAATAACTTAAACTTGTGACCATCTAAGTAATGCTCGAAGTGTATCACTGCTGCATACACTGCTAGAAGCTCTTTACCAAACGTATCATAAAGTTTTTCTCGATCATTAAGCTTACGGCTATAAAACCCAATCGGTCTTAATACGTCCTGATCTCTTTGCTGTAGCACTGTCCCTAATGCAACATCTGAGGCATCTGTGATTAATTCGAAAGGTTTTTATCAATCTACAGGTGCTAATGTGGTTACGTCACTTAACATGTCCTTAGCCTTTTGGAAATTTTCTCGGTCTTATAGACTCAAGTTTATAGGCCAAGACTTCTTGATCGTGCTCTTTTCACGAGTGAGCTGGCTTGTTAACGATCCAAGAATTCCGGCTAGACCTGGAATGAATCGACGATAATAGCTGATCATACCCAAGAACCTTCGCAACTGGCGTACGGTTCGGGGTTCCGTTACGTCCTTTATAGCTTGGATCTTATCTTCCAAAGGTTTAATTCCGTCTTTGGAAAGTATATGCCCAAGGTATTTAACTGAAGAGCAACCTATATTACTCTTATTAGGTTTGACCACTAATCCATATTGTACCAGCCCGGTCAAAACCGTTTCCAAATGCGTACGATGTTCATTTCGGGAGCGACTAAAAATAATTATGTCGTCTATATATACTCTCGCAAATGGACAATTCTGAAGGATTTCTTCAGCCAAACGCTGAAATGTCTGACTGGCATTTTTCAAACCAAAAGGCATTCGAAGAAATTCATGCGATCCCCTCCTGGAAATCTGACTGCGGTGAGTGGTATCGAACTTTCTTCCATTGGTACCTGATAGTACGCTTTCTGGAGATCTAAAGTTGAATAAACATCATATACCATTATATCTCGGAGTAAGGTACTCTGGTTAGGGAGAGGATAAGAATCACCCTTCGTCACTGAGGTTAATAGACGATAATTCCCACAAACCCTCCATTGACCCGGTTCAGGTTTGGGAACTACCACTATTGGGGAAACAAAATTGGAATTTGATCTTCTATAAATCCCCTCTTTGCGCAATTGGTGAAATTCGGACAAAGCAACTTGTTGCTTGTGTTGTGCCAATGGTTGAGCCTTTGGTGAACAAGGCAACGGAGCCACCAATTCTATTAGGTGTTCTACCCCTGTCTTCAGACCTATCCTTTTGGCACTGAAAGGTTGAAACACTGCTAGGTGCTTCTCGATTATATCGGCAAAGTCATGTGCGACTGTTGGACGAGGTAAGAGGACTGTTCTAACTGCCGACACGTTAGACTCAGTATGTGTTGATGTCCCTACGCCTTCTGCGATAGTCCTGGCTATGGGGTCTAATGTCAGCTTAAAATGGGTCAATAAATCCATGCCAATGATGTGGTCCTTGACATCGGCTACTAGAAAATTCAAACGGAAGGAAGATTTCTGGCCTAATGTTACCGACATTTCTTTCATCCCTTTTACTTCAATTGGACTACCGTTAGCGGCCCATAGTTGATAATCAAATGTGGGGCAATCTGCTTCCACCACGTCTGACCTAACTATGCTTACCTCAGCACCCGTGTCTATGAGAAATTCTAATCCAGATAATTCATCCTTAATAATGAACGTTTTGCTGGACAATCCGGCAATGTTTTCAAGATCCTCGCTTAGTGAGAATTGGACTCTCTTGCCTTTTATCTCGGTGCTATTTGTACTTGTCGCCTCTTTTGCTTTGAGTATGCCTTTTAAAGGCATATCTGGGAGCCTTTGCAATGGAACCCCCCCTACGGCTCCTACTAGCGGGGGTTGTTCCCTTTTCCCGGTGACGGATTCCGCTCAACCGGTTTTGTGCTTCCTTTCCATGTGGGTCCACCTAATCGCGGGTAATTACAATTTTCGCCTTGGCACTTTGCACTACGTCCGTATTCGCAATGTGTCTTGCACCATCCGCGTGGCCCTTCGAAGCGTTGACGCGAGTGACTCCTTCGACGTCTATTATACCTATCCTGACTCTGAAGTTGTGCAATATCACTACGCAAGCTAGCAACTTCTCTACATAAGAAACGCAAAGTTTCTTGTATAGCCAGGTGGTTTTCGGTATCTGCCCTGACTGGCTGCATCGTTACAGAATCTGCCATTACAGCATGTACTTGTGGGTCTTGCTGTTTATAAACGCCGTCTAACCCTTTGAGTTTTGTTGGCCAATCTATGTTCATTGTGTCAAATACTTCCATTGTTGTTCTGAGCCTAATTGGTAGCTCAGCTGTATAAATGGAGTTAACTACATCTCTAGATATATTCAACCTGGAAGCTTTTGTGCAAAGGCGTTCATAAAATTCGGACGGTAGTTGACGCCCCATTTTTCTAAGCGTAATAATTCGCACATTTGCGCTGATCTTCCAGGCTGATATCTCTGTTGAATTTCTGCCATTAATAACTCAAATGCATTGTACGGCTTTTCTTCTACAGTTCTGTCTCTGAAATTTTCCAAAGCATTTCGGAACTTTTCAGGCAATGCCATCCATGCTGCAACAAATTTCTCCATAGGGTTCACGATATTATAAGCACCAAATATCATTTGGGCATCTCCTACCCAACTTGAATATTTTTCGTAGAATCATATACGAACAGTAAATCACTTGTATAAACAGCGAATAATTCAAAGAAGAAGAGTAATTCCAATATGGCACTATAATCCACCGCATTTTCCCTGCGTATTGCGCGCGGGTGTGTATATTTAATAAACAAAACCCTATTAATAACAATTAAAATTGCAGTCCAAGAAATCTCAATTAAAACTGCTTGAAACTAACAGAGATTGTTTCTAAAATCACAGTTAAGAGAAATATTGTGTAAAAACAGAGTTAGATTATTTGACCTTAAAAAGCACTATATTTGTCAAAATTGAACATCGTTGGGTTGTTTTGAGGCCCCTAACCTATCCGTGTCTGTAAGCCTCATAGATGCCAGATCGCTGGAAGTCCTAAAATTCACAGTAGAGTCTGATATGCTTATATTATTGCTTGTGTCATTTAAATTCAAGTCCGCTATGTCCTGCACTAACTTGCATGTGTCCTCATACTTAATATCGGTATCC
Source organism: Eudiplozoon nipponicum (assembly GCA_029291075.1). NCBI lineage: Eukaryota > Metazoa > Platyhelminthes > Monogenea > Mazocraeidea > Diplozoidae > Eudiplozoon > Eudiplozoon nipponicum. Next base: position 28,076 of record JAQBSW010002160.1, on the reverse strand, counting down.
ATGATCAAATGTTTTAATAATTAAATTGACACTTACTATGGCAAATGGAAGGTGAGAGTCGGACAGCTTCAATACCAGCAATAAATCTGTTTTGATGTGTACGTGACCCACAAATAAAACAATTATACCTGTTCCAAGGCTCCACCTCAGTGCTATATTATATCAGAACACAAGGCAAGAATTGGAAGATTATATTGAAAATTGTTGTAATCGTTTATAATGGAAAGAAATGTTAAAATGCAGCAGACCAAAATTTTAGAACCAGACAGGAAGCAAGATACTCAAAAACTGAAAATAGCGCACAATTTTAAAAATCAAGTATTTAAACAAAGAATGTTCTGGAAAATAAAAAGAAAAAATTCTTTTTAAATAAAGTTGTTACAATCAGCTATGGTGGTTTAAATTTATCATTCAAGGTCATTTTATATAAGGCGGAGGATTCAACATCCTCCACAGTTGTAACGCGGAGCTGCGTGTTAAAATAAATCAATCAAACTCGAAGATCATTTTGCTTTTTAGATCTTGATTTTTGGAATTACTTAGTCAAATTTTATTTTTAATAAAAATATTGGATTTCTGGTAATCTTGTAAATCAAAAACTCATTCACATGCCCTTCATTATGTGCATTGCAAATTAAATTAACAAACATTTCCTCCGATTAAAAAATAAATTATATATCCGTTTTATCCATTGGCAGTATCCGTTATACAGTCTACTTGCATTTAATAAAGAGGTACAACAGTTTTTTTCCTTACGTTGGTTTGCACTTAAGCTAAGTCGGTATTATCTTTTCTGACCGTGGATGGATCACCAGTAAAAATAAATTGATTTCACTATCAATCAAATCTAAAATTTAAAAAAAATTATTTTTACTCAAGTTCACAATATTATCTCGTTTAATTCTTAAATTACATTATCTTCTATCCATTATATTGTAGGGGTACTTTTCGCTGTTGCTTTCTAGTTCGTGATTTTGTACCCCTACTACTTATCAATGGTTGCTATTATTAGTACCCGAGCATTCAATCAGTCTGTTCCTTTTCAGATGGTTAATATTAGAAGGCCGAAGAAAGGTTTCATGCATATATTACACCAATGTAGCACATAAATATAAATCACTGTTAATCTGGATTGAAGGAGTTGGATGGCAATAATACAGATTTTTTTAATGTAAAATTATATCTTAAACACTAATCTCAGTTAGTCAAAATTGAATATATGTTTGTCAGCTGTAAAATGGTTTTTATGCAAAAATATGATTTAAATGTCATTCACAATTAAGCTAAATTTCCCGTCTTCTAGACGTCAAAAATAAAAGTGATTTAAGTTTATCATAGAAAATTGTTTTATGCTCAATCAGTTATTCGCGTACAAAGGTCTGAATTGCTCAACATTTATGCCATCGATTTAAAACAAATGATACATGGAAAAAGTCATCGTTAAAGGTTATCACTATAAAAAGAATGTAAATCGTTTAAGGACTTCAATGACACAACTCACAAGTGTTAAGATCACCGTTTGTAACGATTCTATCTCAGTACATGATATTAATATATTGTTCTCTGAAGTTCGGATAATCCAAATCGTCAAACTAATAGGAATAAGTTCACTATGACCAATAATCCACCGCGTGTTTTTTTCGTTCCCAGCGCGGTTCTGTTCTTTTTATAAAAACACTATTAATTACACATAAAATTTCAGTTCAAGAAATATCGGTTAAAACTGCTTGAGACTAGAAAGAGATTGTTCCTAAAATCACAGCTAAGGGAAATATTGTTTAAGGACAGAGTTAGAATATTTGACCTTAAAGAGCACAGCGTTTGTAAAAATTGATCTTCGTTGGGTTGTAACACGGAGCCGCGTGTTACATACACCCCCCTCCCCGACAATGAAAATTAGTACAACATGAAGGGGGCTAACCTTCCAGGAAGTGTTATTGCTCTGCCGTACCGTGTAATGACTGATTTTGGCTCTGACAACACTGATTCTGGTTCTTCTATATCTCGCGGCGGCGTGACGGCTTCAGTTGGCTCGGTTGTTGATGGGACGTCGGGCGTCAATCCGATGTTAGCAAGTCTGTCTGGGGGTGGCGTTCTCGTTTCTTCACCGCCTGATAGGTCTACATCGCGAAACAGCGGGTCATCTGGATCAACGTCGGCTGGGGATAGTCTGTGCTTGGAGACCGCTTCAGCTTTGCCATTAATCTCCAGAATGATGTAATTCTGACGTCGATCTAACACACGATAAGGACCGCGCTTCGGTTTGGCTAAAATCCTGTTATCCATATCGTTGTTGATGAAGAACCATTTGCAGCTATCAAAATCTTTGCGTTTATAGATTGGGCCATGTTGCTGACGTGTAGGACAGATCGGCCGATTCTGAGCGTTATACTGTAGAAAACTGCGAAGTGGAAACAGAAATGTCGGATCGTTCATCGTTAATGCAGTTTCAGAGCGTGATCGGACTAGTTCGCCAGGAAGCCGTAGACATTCGCCAAATACCATTTCAGCGGAGCTACATTTGATCGGCTCACGAGGTCTTGTACGCATTGATAGGAGTACTTTCGGTAGAGCCGCAAGCCAATTTTCTTCTGGGCTAGCCTTGAGCGCCGCTTTCAGTTCTCGGTGTGGTCTTTCAACGAAACCATTTGCTCTCGGGTTGCGAGCCGCGGTCACGGAGTGTTTGACACCGTAGTATTGCAGTAGGGCTGTGAACTCCTCTCCGAGAAATTGTGCGCCACGATCGGTTGTCACTTCAGCTGGAGCACCGAACCGAGCGAACCAATTGAGCTCTAGAGCATAACTGACAGTTTCTTGCTTCATGTCTGGAAGTGGTATGGCCTCATACCATCGAGTGGTGCGGTCCCGTATTGACAGTAGATATCGCATGTTGTTCACGGCAGGTAAGGTTACCAGATCAACGTGTATGTGCGTAAATCGGACTTTGGGCACTTGAATGACTTGTGGCGCCGTTTTGGTGTGTCTCGTCACTTTGCATTTCTGACATTCTAGACATTGTTTTGACCACATCTTGATATCTCGTCGCATGCCAGGCCAAAAATACGTTCTGGATAGAATTTCTACTGATGCTTCGCCAGATGGGTGGCTCAATGAATGGTAGATTTCGAAGATCTTGTGACGGAGTTTTTCAGGTATAAACGGCCGAGGGCCCACGTCAGTTATTTCGCACTGCAGTAGGGTTCCGTCGTAATCAAGTGTTTTTAGTCGATTGACATCAAATGTCCGAAGTGATATATCATCTTGCTGAGCTGCTTGCAATTCCTGAATGCTTATAGGTGAAGGATACAGTATTGAGGCACAAAGATCTGCCGGACGGCTTAGGGAGTCTGCGACCACATTTTCTGATCCTTTAACATGGGTGACTTCATAATCATACTCGTGTATTCGTGTAAGTTGCGAGTTGACACGTCGTGAATATAAATATTCTTTCTTTCCTCTCAGCATCGGAAGTAGCGGAATATGGTCAGTGTAGATCTTGAACTTTCGGCCATCCAGATAGGTATGGAAGTGTAGGATCGACCGGTAGATTGCAAGTAATTCTTTTCCTAACGTATCATATCGCGTCTCGCGAGGTTGTAGTTTTTGCGAATAGAAAGCGATAGGCTGGTGTATTCCATTGATGGATTGTTGAAGTACTGCGCCTATGGCAACGTCGGATGCGTCCGTTATCAATTCAAAAGGTTGAGACCAATCCGGGGAATGTAACATGGTCGCTTTGCATAGGGCCCTTTTGGCATCCTCGTAAGCCTGCATGTCGTCCACGTTGAGCTGAATCGGTTGTGATTTCTTGACGAAACGGCTTTCTGGCACGAGATATTTGTGAAGAGGTGCCAGAATCTTGGCAAGGCAGGGTACAAATCGAGAATAGTAGTTCATCTTGCCCAAGAATCGTCGTAATGCCCGAACGGTGGTTGGAGGCTGTAGATCTTGAATAGCACGAACCTTAGTAGGTACAGGTGTCATGCCTTCTTCGGAAATTTGATGACCAAGGAATTCAATTGATTTCTGTGCAAAGACGCATTTATTGCCATGAAGTCGGAGGCCATAGTCTTCTAGACGTGTGAGCAGGATCTCAATATGTTGTATATGATCGGTCATTGAGTTGGAGAATACCAGGATGTCGTCTAGATATGGAATTACAAATGGTAGACCATCTAGTATTTCGTCCATAACGCGTTGGAATGTTTGCGAGGCATTTTTGAGACCGAATGGCATATAGTGATATTCGTGCGTGCCACCTCCGGTGAATCTGAGTGCAGTATATGCTACTGAGTCTTTGTCCATCGGTACTTGATAGTATGCTTTTACTAAGTCAAGTTTCGAATACACAGCATGACCGATAGCAGATCGGAGTAGGTCGGCCGGATTTGGCAGGATGTACGAATCAGACTGTGTGCAAGAATTGAGAATACGATAATCCCCGCACACTCTGAATGTCTCTGGTTCACTCTTTGGTACTACTACCACAGGCGACGCAAAAGGTGAGCTGGATCGTGTACAGATGCCTTGTTGACGTAGTGTGGCGAATTCTTGCTCGGCAGCCTTATGTTTGTGTGGTGCCAATGGACGTGCTCGTGGAGGATGAGGAAGTGTTTTCGACAGGATGATACGGTGGGCTGTGATAGCCCGCTTCCTCTTGAGGTCGGGCATGAAGGAAATAGGTTTGAAAATTTCTTCATGACGTTTCAGAACCTCGTCCAGTTGTGGTACATGAGGAACTGAAGGAATAAGCTGTATGGATGCGACTGCTTCGGCGCGAGTCGTATGTTTTAACGCTGATGTAAGCAACTGATTGTCTGCAGTGCGTATCTCTCGTGTTCTTGGACGAATGGTCAGGTCGAAGTGTTCGAGAAAATCACGTCCAATGATGTTCCGTGTCGTTTTGGCGATGATGAACGGATAATTGAAACATCTTTTTGAGTTGGAGAACGAGATAGTGTGTACTCGTACCCCAAACGTCGCTATGTTGGAACCATTGGCGCATGTCAGACTGCTGGTGTCGACTGGGTGGGTGGGTTCGAAATAATTGTGGCGTAGTAAGCTCACATCTGATCCAGTGTCTATGAGAAATAATTCGCCAGAGGTTGCGTCACGGATGAGAAAAGATGTTGATAGTGGCAACTGACGACGAGACTGGTTGCTGGCATTTGGGCGTTTGAAGCATGACTTGACTGGAGCCGTCGCTGTAAATACAATAGTTTGATTGCGCTCTACTGCGAAAGCAACGTGCTTCGAGCCATCAGACGTGGAGCGGCCAACAATCTTGGGGTGTTCAGCCTCTACTGCCGCCGCGGAGGCTGACCCCACCAGTTTTCCGAGCCTTCTATGGGCGGATCCTCCTGAATTGTTGAGGGTGACCGCGCCCATCTGAACGTCGCGTCTGTGCGCGGGAAAGTGCAGCCGTTTCCGAGGCAGTAACGTGTGGAGTGGCCATAGCTGCGATGATTCGGACACCACTCCGCTGGTAACTGTGGCACTGTGGTTCGGTCTCTCGACGTCGACCTCCTGGCGCTATTCCGGGTCGGTGGACGACGGTGGTCACGCCTGCTCTGGTCGCGTCTGTTTTGGATGGCATCGACTGAGGCCAAATTTGGCCTTACGGTGAGGTTCTCGAGCAGGCTGATGAGGCGTTCATTCGTGACATTTGTTCCGGCTGATGATGTAGTGGGTTGTGATTCGAACACTCTTCGGGTGACGTGGACATAGCCTTGGGCCGGTAGGCTGTGGTGGTGTTTCTTCCACCACTTGTCTAGACGTGCCGGAAGAACGTCATCTTGTACTTCGAGGGATTCGCGCAAGAACGTGGCCATCTCTTGTAGTGCCGGCGGGAGATTCTGTATGAACAGTCGCATTACGACTTCCTTGGGCAGTTTGAATTCTAAGGCTTTGTGCTCCATTTCCCTAAATAGCTCAGAAGGCGTGCGGCTACCTAGGGACATCTGGCTCATTAATTCTGTAAGCCTGTCTTCTCGATCTGGTGTCAAACGTTGCTTGACGGCGCGTTGCAGGCTCTGCCATGGCTGTGCACATGTGCCCTCAGTGTATTGATGCAGTATATCTTTGAGTCCGCGTCTGAAAGATATTGGGATCGTCTCCCAAGCCCTCAGAAATATTGAGCCCTCGTCTGTTATGTTGGACACCTTGGCCAGTAAAGTGACATCGTCGACCCACGCATCAAGGTATTCTGGATCAAATTGACATATTTTATACTGTGTCCATGTGGTGATGCGGTTTGTTGCTGGGCTCACCATCGGGCTTCCTGTATTTCCTGAACTGGCCCTCATCTTAAGTGTATGAGTGTTGTCGAGAACTGATGGCAGTGTAACATCGTCCTCACCCGCCATCGTGCAGCTGTCTTCGAGCATTGTAATCCCGAGAGGGTGTTTTTCTGTGATATGTGTCTTAGAGTTAATTTATCTTGTAGTAGTCATCCAAATTGCTTGAATTTCTTAACTCTAGATATTTGTTAATTCTTTGCTGGCTGTGAGTTCGACGAACCGGGGCACCATAATGTAGGGGTACTTTTCGTTGTTGCTATCTCGTTCCTGATTTTGTACCCCTACCACTTATCAATGGTTGCTATTATTACTACCCGAGCACACAATCAGTCTGTTCCATTTCAGATGGTTAATATTAGAAGGCCGAAGAAAGGTTTCATGTATATATTACACACAATGTAGCACATAAATATAATTCACTGTTAATCCGAATTGAAGGAGTTGGTTGGCAATAATAAAGATTTTAATGTAAAATTATATCTTAAACACTATTCACAGTTAGTCCAAATTGAATATATGTTAGTCAGCTGTAAAATTAGATTTTTATGCAAAAATATGTTTTAAATACCGTTCACAATTAAACTAAATGGTCCGTCTTCTAGACGGCAAAAATTAAAATGATTTAAGTTTATAATAGAAAATTGTTTTATGCTCAATCAGTTATTCGCGTACAAAAGTCTGAATTGCTCTACATTTATGCCATCGATTTAAAACAAATGATACATGGAAAAAGTCATCGTTAAAGGTTATCACTATAAAAAGAATGTAAATCGTTTAAGGACTTCAATGACACAACTCACAAGTGTTAAGTTCACCGCTTGTAACGATTCTATCTCAGTTCATGATATTAATATATTGTTCTCTGAAGTTCGGATAGTCCAAATTAGCCAACTAAGCGAAATAAGTTCACTATGACACAATAGTCCACCGCGTGTTTTTTCGTTTCGAGCGCGGTTCTGTTCTTTTTATAAAAACACTATTAATTACACATAAAATTTCAGTTCAAGAAATATCGATTAAAACTGCTTGAGACTAAAAGAGATTGTTCCTAAAATCACAGCTAATGGAATTATTGTTTAAGGACAGAGTTAGAATATTTGACCTTAAAGAGCACAGCGTTTGCAAAAATTGACCTTCGTTGGCTAAATATCGGAGCCGCGTGTTACAATATAATCCTTCACTAACGAGATTTCGTATTCATTTGTGCATATTGGGATCGTTCAAGAAAAGGAAATTTAATAATTCTGCTTTTCGCGTGTAATTTATTTCCTGGTTAAATTTTCAGGTGCAGTGCTGTGTAAGAAGTACACAGATCTTCGACCATTACTTTAATAATTAATTATTTATTTAAGTTTGATAAACATGTATGCTTATCTTAAATTTGAGGATACTGACTATTTAGTCCAGGGAGTTGTATGTATTTACTTGATAGATATGGAAGAGAAAACTATCTTATCGAACTCCTATAGGTACACTAAGACTGAATCTGGGGCTCTCATCAACTAATAGGACAAGAATTCAGTTTGGATCAGAGATTCCCAAATGCTATTTAAAGCTTGCCTTATTGTGAACCCTATGGAAAAGCTTGCTGCCGCATGAATGGCATTGCCAGAGAATTTTAGAAGCACCTTAGATTAGTTTAGAAACAAAACAGTTGAAGAAGAACTGCAAAAGTCCTTTGAGTTGCTAATTACAGAAATTCAACAGGGATATCATTTGGGATGGTCAGCTTATATGTCCAAATTTTTGCACCTCGAGTAAACGAGGCGTCAATTTCCATCAGAATTTAAAAAACCCTTTATGCGAAGGATTCCGGACTGAATAAATCTCGAGATGTGTCGAATTATAATTTTACAGCTGAGCTACCAGCCAGACTTAGAGCCACATCAGAGGTTTTTGTGACAAAGAATGTTCATTGGCCGAATAAACTCAAAGGATTAGAAGGTGTGCACAAACAGCATGATTTGTAGGTACATTTTGTAACAGCAGACTTACTCATAGTGCAGCTAAGCAGGGCAGATACAGAAACTAACCTGATCTTACATGAACATGTGTGTTATTAAAGTAGAGAAGTCGCGAATATGAATCGCAAAATTAATGATATGGCAAGAACTATTTTGCAATTTCAGTGTCAGAATAGAAATTTTAGGTGTCGAGGAGTCACTCGCGTCAATCTTTGATGGGCCGTGCGGATGGTGTAAGGCACATTGTGAATCTGGGCGAAAGTGCTATGGAGAAATTTGCCTATACCCGCGTTTAGGTGGACACAGACGGAAAGGAATGAAATAACCGATAGACAAATTCCTCACCGGGAAAACATAAAAACCCCACTAGTAGGAGTCGTAACGAGGGTTTCATTGCGAAGGCTCATTGATGTACTTATAAATGGCATACTTAAGACAAAATCGAAAATGCAACAATAGGGAAGAGCACCGAGAAAGACAGAAAGAAGGTTAGATTCTACTCAAGCGGAGACCTTGAAAATGTTGCCGGATTATCGAGCAATAAATTCATTAGAAGAGATGATTTGACATGTCTGAATTTTTTCATAGACAAAAGTGCAGAAGTAAGCATAGTTAGATCAGATGTAGTGGAAGCAGAATGCCCATAATTTAGTTATAAACTATGGGCCGCTAAAGGTTGTCCGATAGGAGTTATGGGGATAAGAGGACTTTCCGTAAATATAGACAGAAATCTTCCTTTAAGTGGAATTTTCTGGTAGCCGGTGCCAAGGACAATATCATTGGGATAGATATCTTGACTCATTTCAAACTGACACTGGATCCCTAAACTAGGACAATCGGAGTAGTCCTGATGTGTTAACATACACTGAGTCTAATGCTTCAGCGGTTAGAACTTTGCCAATATCATCGAGAAAATCATTGCAGTGTTTCAACATTTTAGTGCTATGCGAAATGGATTGAAGCCAGGAGTAGAGCACCAAATAGATTTAGTGGCTCCGTTGCCTTGTTCACCCAAGGTCCAACTGTTGGCACAATACAAGTAAAAAAATTGGCGTAGCTTGATAAGCATAATGGTAATACCGCGAGGCTTAATTACTCTTGCTGGGTGAATTCCCAGATTACCCGATTGGCAGTGTTTGACTTCACTGTCTCTCATATTACTGGTTAAAAGAATGCGGTAGCAGATTCACTTTGCAGACCGAATGAAGCAGACGTCAAGCTAGTACGTCAATGTCTGTTGAAGAATCTAGAAGATTCTCCTAACAATTTATTCAATCAAATCGCGGAAGCGCAAGGGTTGTATCTCTTACGTTAATATTGGCTAAGAGATCCGGCTATGTGGCAAATGGTTGTTCTACGAAACGTCCAGATATCAACCACGACCATATGCTCCATTGAAGTTACGCGCCAAAATAATTCAATAATTACAGGTTTTAGGACATCCATCCATAAAAGTCACCATTCGAATTATTACTGACAGATACGTATGGCCGCATATGTCTAAGGACATACGGGCTTGTGTAAGAGCCTGTGCTGTGTGTCAAACCTTGAAGGTTTGCAAACATACTATAACCGGAATACGGAATATTGGGATAAAAACCGGACGGTTCAGATATGTACATATAGACATTGTCGAGATGCTCGAAGTTAACGGTTGATCGTTTTAGTCGTCAATTTGACGTGGCGATTTTGAAGCATATAAAAGCGCAAGAAATCTTGTCCACATGCCTTTATAATTTGGCATCGTGTTATGTTTTTCCGATAATGGTCACTGGTAATGTCAGAACTCTATATAAATCCTCTCAACATCATGGGAATAAATTTATTGCATATTAGCGCATACAACCCACCTGAGAATAGGATGGTAGAAAGGCGGCATTGTGAACTGAGGGCTGAACTGAGATGTACTAGTAGAAGAAGCTGGATACATTATCGTCCTATAGTATTGCTTACCATGCGCAACAGATATAAGGCAAATTTAGGAACTTCAATAGCAGAATTGGTATATGGAGAACCATTAAGTTTGCCCTGAGATCTTCTAATAGACACTCCAAGTGATCTTGTTTGGGCTAGTTACAGAGATTGGTTTTTAGGAGCACTTAGAGATAGGATGTGTCGTTTAGCTCCGAAAAAGTCTAGACAAATATAAACCAAGTGCTATGTGTCCTATGATTCAAGATGGGCCTTATGTGCTTATGTAGCTAATGTAAATACGAAGAACTACCTAACTACATTTTACAAAGGACCATATAAGGCCAAGATGACGACAGACGAAACTGTTGTCATAGAAGTAAATGGCATGGAGGATTATGTTGTTTGGATCGTTTCATGCCCCGGTTTATCTGGATTTTTATTGAAGGACTAGATAAGTTAAAGGACCACCGTTCAACGGACGAGTATGATGCGTGCAATCTGATCACGTAGGCACAAAAGTCAAACCAGCAACTTTCACAAGAGGCGTTGTTAATGGCATCGGCATCATGTTCAACCAAGCTCCAATATCATCAATTTCAATTAAAGTCAGATGAACTAGCAATGCAAGTGACGAATGAACAGAGTGCAACGTCGACAAAAGAGGCACCACTATGCACAACTAGCTCAGGAAGAGTTCAACGTCAGCCGAAGAACAGTGATCACGTCTATTAATAGACGCGTTTTTTGAGAAAGTGGTTTACGTAGAGAAAGATATTTTCTCCGACAAAATTAAAGAAATAATTATTGATACATTTGAACTATAGTGGCTGATTGGAACGAATATTATTAAAAAATAATATTATCATTTAATTTTGAGAACACTCTTTTTTAAATACTTTTCCGTATGTATACATTTGAATTGTGCCTGATTCATGTTTTCTGTTTTCTGTGACCATCTGGCGTGATTTTCTATAGCAAGCTTCATATGCCATTTTATTTCTCAATTCGGTTTTACAAGTATTGATTTTCACAGTATAACCCTTCACTCCCGAGCTTCCGTTTTCATTTGTGCATATTGGTATCTTTCAGGACGAGGAAATTTATTAATTCTGTTTTTCGAGTATAATCTCTTTCCAGGTTAAATTTTCCGTTGCGTTGTTGCGTAAGAATTGCACAGTCCTTCGACTATTATTTGATTATTTAATTTTATCATCAAGTGTAATTAAAATTGATGCCAAACTAAAATTTAATGACACTGGTAATTTAGTACAGGGAGTTAAATGCACGAACTTCATAGATACGTAAGGGAAAGTCTCTTATCACACTCCAATAGACACTAAGACGGAATTTGACTTGGCGTCAATAGATCTGTCATCAGTTAATAGGACTGGAGCCTCAACACTAGGTTCAATTGGAAGTCAAGACCGTTAATTTGATTGTGGCTTATCTATTCTATTCTTTTGTGTATCAGCCTTTCAATCCTTTTGAAATTACATCATAATGGTTATTGTGGTCCTTGACATTGCGATATCGACAGCTCGTATTTTGTTTCAATCTGTGGAGGAAGATAATTCCTCCGCCAAAATTAAATTGACACTAACTGATAAGTTTAAACCACCTTGGCTGTTTGAAACGAATTTTATTTAAAAAGAATTTATTCATTTATTTTCCAGAACTTTCTTTGTTTAAATACTTGACTTTGAATTGTGCGCCATTTTTAGTTTTCGAGCATTACTGTCCTCGATTGGTTGTATCTTCCTTGGCCTGCTGCAATTATTTCATTTCTCTTCGTTAAAAGTCTGATCGATTTCTACAATATACGCCTGCTAACACTGTCTTCTATTTTTTACTGATACACGCATCTGGGGACGTTCTAGAACAGGTAATTTAATAATTCTGTTTTTCGCGTCTATTTCTTTCCAGATTATTTGTTCGGGTGTATTTCTACGTGAAAGGTTTCACATCCCGATTTGCCTAACATTAAGTGTCAATTTAATAATTAAATTCGATAGATATGGATGCAGATCTTAAATTTGAGGACACTAGCAAGTTAGCGCAAGACATGGCAGGTATGAATTTAGCAGATATGAATGAAAATACAAGCTTATCAGATTCTACTGTAAATTATAGGAGGACACACGATCTGGCATCTATGGGGTTCTCAGACACGAATAGGTTAGGAGCCTCTACAAAATTATTATTTGATGTTTATCAGTACAACACGTCTGCGGCCATCCATTTCATTTACAAACAAAATAACAGGAATACATTGAACGGATAGTAGGCAGTGCCAAGAAAAGATGAACACTAATAAATCGAAATATCTTATCGAATGACGTAAAACTTAAAATGTATTTAATATGGATTAGACCGATAATAGTATATGTTGCCGCTACTTGGAATCCATTAAAAAAAGGCTTTTCCAATAAGGTAGTAGCTGTACAAAGAAAAGTCGTGAAACAAATTAGTCCTATCTCCTGCACTATATACGCCACGAGGTTGCAGCTAGTATGACTGCAACCTTTATGGTTTTTGAGGATATGCTATTGCATAAAATTTTCCATTTGAACCAGTAGACTGGTGCCTATATGAAGTCAATAAGAAAGAGTCATGAAGTTGGAACTAGATCTGGTCACTTTGCAATATCTCCTCCTTTGGTGGGGAATGTTTCGAGCAAGTTATTCTCTTTTTCAAAAATCTACAAAATTTATAATCAATTATCAAAGTGGCTTAGAGAAACGCCTCCATCCAAGATGTGTTTTAAATCTTTATCTACTGGACTAGAAAATGTCTACAATCCTGGTGATAATTTTTTCTTTTGATTAAGATAATTCATTCTCATGGCTGAATAAAAGACATCGATAATTGTTATCAGAAAAAAAATTATTTGAGATTTTTATCTCCAAGTTTTAGCATTATTCAAATCGAAATGTTATACATTTTATCATCATGCTAGTCAACAATACATACAATCAATTGCTAGTCATGGTTCTCATTTTTTTGCACAATGTTACACTCGAATTTTACCTTGTTATATATACAGTACAACTAGTGAGATTTACTTATGTACATGAGACTAATTGCACATATTTATGTGATGCGATATCTTTCTCTTTTTTTCTATATTGTACATTTTCCAATATTATTAATTGATAGAACATGTGTGGTTTGAATCCAAATAAAGATATTCTATTCTATTCTATGTTATATAACACTTCTTCGATTCATATTTTCTGTCGTTGAACCATGTTGTTGAGGCCCCTAACCTATTCGTGTCTGTAAGCCCCATAGATGCAAGATCGCTGGAAGTCCTAAAATTCACAGTAGAGTCTGATATGCTTATATTATTGCTTTTGTCATTTAGATTCAAGTCCGCTATGTCCTGCACTATTTTGCATGTGTCCTCATACTTAATATCGGTATTCATGATCAAATGTTATAATAATTAAATTGACACTTACTTATGGCAAGTGGAAGGTGAGAGTTGGAAAGCTACAGTCCCAGCAATAATCTGTTTTGATGTGTACGTGACCCACAAATAAAACAATTGTACCTGTTCCAAGGCTCCTGCTCAATGTTATATTATATCAGAACACAAGGCAAGTATTGGAAGATTATATTGTAAAATGTTGTAATCGTTTATAATGGAAAGAAATGTTATAATGCAGCAGACTAAAATTTTAGTACCAGACAGGAAGCGAGATACTCAAAAACTGAAAATAGCACACAATTTAAAAAATCAAGTATTTAAACAAAGAATGTTCTTAAAAATAAAAAAAAATTCTTTTTAAATAAAGTTGTTACAATCAGCTATGGTGGTTTAAATTTATCATTCAAGGCCATTTTATATAAGGCGGAGGATTCAACATCTTCCACAATGTAACGGCTTTCTTCAGGACTTGATTAATTATAACTTCTTAACCTAGCATCGTGTTGTAACGTCTCAACTCACTTTGATTTATAAGTATCAAACTTTTGAGAAACTTTGTGTATGTTTCTTCTTTTCGTTTATTTTTTTATGCGCACTAAATGAGTTTATTCAATAAATTTTATATTTGTTTTTCAATTGTTATAAATTGACTTGAAGTCCATGATGTAGAATGGTGATTGCTAGATCGAAAAAGAATTTGGAAGGCTGTAAAGTCCCAGTTCTCATTTCCCAGTCCCATTTTTACCGTAAAATGATTTATTAACATTATAATTAGATGCTGCTGAAATTCTAAGTACTAAAGATATTGGAGATGTCACTCATTACTATGTCCATTTCGAAGATTGTAAGTTTCAAGACTTTTTTGCCATTATAAATGTTTTATTCTGATGTCGCATTAAATTAAATCATGTTTACATATTATATTGATAACAATAACAATAAATTTATTAATATCATTACCCTTAAGCTTCTACATTCTTTCACAAACTACCTCTAATCACCAAATATGGATGAAGAAAATAGTATATAAAGTGAAGTATTTATAAATCTACTTGTGGATTCTGGTAAACGTCGGATGTGCTGCTCATTGGGTCTCACTTAAATAACATTGCAAGTGACAAGGTATTATCTAGTTATTAAATAAACACCGCGATTTCAAGCTTTTCTGCTTCAATTTCAAAATACTTCAGGCTCAATGTATTTAGAATTCTTTATTAAGGTGTAAAAGCAATAGGGCTATCATCTTACGAGAACTTATAGCACGCAAGTCGTATTCGCCCCCTAGTGTAAGAATAACCTTTCGTTCTACTGTTTAGAATGGTACATCGAGGTCACCATCTAAACCTGGTCTTTTGAACCCATTGTGCTAACTTTTTTACAGTTTGCAGTCTCACACTCAATGTCCTCAATACAATTGAAGAATATATGTGGGAATTATGAGAACGGTACTCATATTTTTCATTAACACCACAATTAACACAGACTGCGAATTAACACTAGGTAAAATGGAATGCAGTACCTGAGTACCTAAGCTTACCGTTTTTCGAATAAGTTAAATATACTAAATTTCGATAGACGAAATGTATTATAAAAGTTATGGTATACGAATTAGAATATTGAAGAAGTTGGATTCACCAGAGAAATACTGATCCTCCATTACAAATCATTTCGTGGCGGAATAAACATTAAGAATCTGAAACTTAGCACGATCCTTCTGTGAAGATGAATAAAATGAATTTAAATAAAGAATGGTGGCAAATTATTTACATATTTTTTGCATGACTTATTTTACTACAGCAAACAGTGATGATCCAAATGTCCCAATAAATGATTTATTTAATTACATCAAGGTTGCGAGCTCAAAATATAAACGCAGATTCTGTTCTCAGTACCAACTAAGCACTGCATGAGGTAGCGAAAACCATTCATCCAGTAGACCGGTTTCGTCTTTATCAGGAACTTATCAAGTATTTTCCAGAATTTGCCATTCGTATCCAGTAAAGACGAAACCGGTGTACTGGTTAAATTGTCTTTTTGCCTTGTACACTGCTTAGTTTTGGCTGATGATATATATATATATTTATAGGATTAGTGTTAATATCAGCAAATATTAGTTCAGTTATATAAATGGTGGTAAAATATTATTTATTTTGATACTTGAATTTACCGACCCCCTGTGAAGTTGGTATCCCCTCGGTTCGTTCCTTTCTAATTATCGATCACATCCACAGTATTCTCTTTAAAACCGATTTTCGTGATAATACAATATTTGTGGCTTTATGCAGATGTTATTTTGGCAAATAATATATGACCTGGAGTCGTAATTCTCTCCGCACTGTCACTAGAATAGTCGATTTAAGCTCTGAAACAAAACAATTTAAAAGCACTTTTTCCTTGCTATTAAAATTTACTGTTTTTATTAGAACCGTTTTATTGAAGCTATATGCTATATCACAAAATGCCTAATGTTTAAACAAAATATAGCAGAAGTTAGTGTAACCAACAACTGCATTCGTTGTCCACAGAACAGCACGCACCGTATCGAAATTACATAAAAATTGGTATAAATGGCTAACGTGGATTTAAACAGGGAATACTGTAAAAGTTATTTAGATAACTAGCCACCTGAGATCTGTCAGTATACAACATTCCAAGTCAATAGGAAAAATTATGTTGATTTTAAGTCTAATGAAAGGATTTTTATTATATATCGTACCAGTTTAAACTCTAACGATAAGTATATAATTTAAATAATGTCATTAGAATTTAAATCAATTTATATACATTTAAAGGTGAGACAAATATACGATGTACACTTGAAGAGTGTGAAGTAAGGAGATGATAAATCATTTGCTTACATAAACTCAAGTTAAGACGGGTCTTGAATAGTCTTTCTGCTTACAGAAATCAGTCTGCAGATTGTTTATCCAGAGAGCTTTCGATGTGGCTCACTCAATAACACTTTAATGCTATTTTTAATAATTTACAGACTGGTTTGTCCAGATTCAAAAGGCGATCAATATACTAAGAGAAAAATGATCTGTGTAATGGCCTTCCTAGACGATTGATTGAGTGAATTCTTAAAATGTGAGATAAAAAGAAACAATTGTTTTTAGAACTGAATGTGATAGCAATTTCCCTGATATAACATTTAAGATGGTCGCCATTTTTTACACAACTCAATAGATAGTTAAAGTGGCTTTAGCACACACATGTGAAGCCATTACAATGTGAAGGTTATTAGAGGTAACACATTTGCCTTTAGCAGCAATTAAAGATAAACTGCCGTTAATGTCGACCTCAAGCATTATTTATCTATGGACATACGTGAGCTACTGACCAACGTACGTAGACTAATTGACGAGACAGTCACCTACTAGGATGAAAGAGCAGTTCAACTTAAACGCTTGTTTCAATAAGAAATTGTAAATACACGTCTGCGATTACACAAATTATCAGCGCAACCTCGCACGTATTTTCTTCAGGCCTGAAAATCAATTACTAAATGCAATAGCACAAATGAGTTAATTACATAGCGTGCTCCATGGATAAACAAACTATAATATTTTCATGCTATAATTCAAAGAAAAGTACTGACAATCGCCTTGTTTATTTCTTTTCCTAGAGCTGACGCGGTTTAATGAAACAATAGTAATAATCATTGGCTCAGACCCTCCAGTCATCAGACCCGATATTTCTATGGTTATAGGCCTGAACTCACAATGCTAAACGGCTAAACCATTCCATTAACTTTATCTCATTAAGCTAAAAAACAGCCGCCTTTTGTATAGATGCTTCTTCACATAATCTTAATTTTTGGAAGTCTGCCCATCTAACTGTACGGGGTTCATCTTTGGTCAATTTGAGATAGTCTTCGTCTATTTGAAAATAGTTCTTATATTGTTGCTCAACATAAATGAAATCATGGCCCAATATACTGATCGTGTTCAAATAAAGGTTATTTGAGCTTCCCGTTCGATGGTCAACGGCCGTATTTAAACTTAACATGTTGCGCAGCATTATGGAGCAGATATACTTGCAATTTTCTTATAGGAAAGATTAAATTTACGCAGGGTGTTCACAAAGAAATGAAAATCGGTCAGAAATAACTTATCAGGCATTGCTTGATTAATTCTATATCCATGGTTGCGAAGGTAGAAGTTAATTTATTAAATTTTCCGATTTACAAAATATAAAGTTTAAATTTTCTTCAGGCAGTCATTTCATGCTAAATGTTGTTATAAATTTGACGATAATAATCGGTTTAATTTTATAGTCTGTAAAGTAAATACATTCTATATTAAATTAAAATTTTTTTCCTATTAATCAGTAAAAATGAAAATAATATGTTGAACGATTATTGCCGACGCGACCAAGAGTCGTTTAATAATATAAAAGTTAATTATCTCGCTCTTGTTGTGCTCGACAAGCCATTTTCAACGGAAAGCTCATCCAACAATCAATTTGACAAATATGAAGCCAATTGATAAATTTATATTTTACTAATTCATTGATATTTACTGGCAGATCTCTTAAGAATAACTGTCTTTTCACTAGGTCAGTGGGTATCATGTATATGTGCGTGTATGCACGAATACAATCGTCGAAATGCAATTACAATGATCTTATAACACCTACTGCCTATTCACTAGATAAACGTACACCATGCTTGTGCGTGTGTTCACGTTTGTCCTTGAAAGATAATTTTCTGATAACTTATTCAACAAATATAATCATTGGTCAAATTAAAACTTATTTCCAATGCATAAATTAATCACTGCAAAGTATTTTATGAACATTTTCTACGTTCTTTTGTTCTGATAAAAATTTGTAAACATATCTTTGGTGGTCTTATATTTGGCTATTAGCAATATCTTGATATTACAATTTATTTTACAGATAACAAAAGGTTGGATGAATGGGTCACAGAGGATAGAATTGATTTCGATCGAATCGAGTGGCCATGTAAAAAGCTTGTAAAAGAGAGTTCTTCTGCATCTCTATACAGTCTTAGCTCTCATGAAATCAGAAAGACATTCTCGCGGGATTCTTCACCAGATCGAGAAGTTGTGAGTGCTGTCGTTATTATCTGTTATACTAACATGACTGCTATTGTAACTGTAGTCACACAAATACATGAATGACTTTTTTATAATTTAAAAGTTTTTTTTCAAAGAACGTACTACTATTATTACTACCACCAATATAATAATGCTTCAATGCCATATAACAAAGACATCCATATTTATGTGTAGGCTTTATATGGACACTTGGTCACTCATGCCTTTATGGTGGGTTAAGACTTGATCTGGTCTCTCCTCATTGCTCTGCTTAGTATGAGAAACTCTAGCGACAATTTAGTGCCACTAGTATATACAAATTAGTGATAAAATCACACAAACCATCACACCGGAGGTTAGATCAAGTCATCATTGACGGTCGATGGTCGCAAAAGAACGTAACGCACATGCAGCACCAAATCTATATGACTTGGCTTCATGTGCTTTCGACTATATGGTCGAGTTAACAAAGTTAGTCCACGGGGTCCATCAGAAAACAATAAGTATAAGTGAATGAATTTACATCGGTCCAAGGTAAGTTCCGTTATGCACAATGCAGGTACTACTGTTTGTGGCGTTGCAGACCCGCGTAGAAATGATCAGTAGCTCTGTAAAATCTATGGAGATACTCGAAACAAGGCGCCAAACTCCACGTGGCTCGGCTAATAATAATTCTCATCGCAATAAAAGACGCCAACTTAAGCGCAGTCTAATAGTCGATTTCGAATATATTTGGATCAGAAAGGCTGAAGAAATGGAAGAAGTGTTGGTGTGAGGTAATTTTCGCTGTTTGTTCCAACTTATTCGCGCAACAGGTCAGAAAAAATTAAAAGTTAGTGAAACTATAAATGATTGTAACAACCATTTAATAACCGATAAATAAGTCGTCTTGTTAAGTGGGCTGAACACTTCAAAGAACAATTTTTTGGGCACTTGCGTCTGTTCCCATTCCCGAAAGCATGCCTGTATCAACAGTGTGTAATGTTAGTCTCAAAGAACCATCAAAGTTAGAAATACGCGATGCAATCCTATCTCATAAACGTTTCAAAGCCGCAGGTCTTCCTGATTTGCTTTTGGGATTATTTAAGGATGGTGGCGATATAGTTTGAGAGCGTTGACCAAACTTTTTTATACTATTTGAAATTAGGAAACCGTACCACTTGATTGGAGTGAATCTACCATCATTCCTATCTTCAAGACAGGCAATCATAATTTTTTTCGATAACCATCGTTGTATAAACGTGACTCCAGTCGTATCTAGGTTATTTACTTCGAATATCCTGCGTCGTCTTAGCGCTTAACGTGAATCACATACTAGAGAAGAACAGGCCGGATTCCGCCCAGGACGAGGTTGTATAGATGATGTTTTTACGTTAATGTTTATTCCATTTTTTGTCGAAAATTAATGTGCGTTATATTATTCGCGCTCTTTACAACCAGCAGTAGTGTTCGTCAAGGTTGTCCACTTTCCCCCTTTTTGTTTAACTTTGTTATCTTTGCTATTATGAACAAAACTCTTCCACACATTCAGGATGCAGTTGAAGTTCTTCCGGGCGGTAAACTAGTCGATCTTGGCTATGCAGACGATATCGTACTACTATTCTTCAATCGAGATGCTGTTCAGGCCACCTTGAATAGATTTTCAGACGTTGTTCCTCTTTATAGTATGAAATTCGTAACTTTTAGATGTTACCAAGGTTGCCACGCGTAGACTTATTTTTGGATATGACAATAAGTGCTCCTCGTTAGATTAACAAATAAGGCTCCATCAACTTCATTGGCTCGGTCACGTCTTGCGTATGCCCTCATTTAGATTGCCCAGTAGATCTTTGTTCTCTAATCCAGCACCACATTGGCGTAAGAAACAAGGTGTCAGAAACAGTTGAAGTCTCTTACATCCAAATTGGGAACCATATGACCCACTCGTCTGCCAGGATTGGGTCCACATGCACATCAAAAACAAAATGTACAATATACTGAAAAATATGAAGCTATTTCGTTCGAACATGTTTATTTATTAAATCTATGCAAAGTTGAAACTCCATTCTTATAGGATAAGTAGCTGATATGAGTCGACATTAGAAGGGTTTAATCTCTTTGACGAATTCCATTCGTGATTAGTGGCTTTTCATCCATAGGATTATGCGTTTCAAGATATTAAATGGGAAATAGGTCCATGAAGTCCATAGTATAAACACATCAATGCTTGATTACACGTAAGTAAATGTATTCAAACTTCTTGCATATGATAAAGCATTATTGTTTTTGTGTTTAGAATTATGTTCAATTGAACCGGTTTCTTAAGCTTGATTTGTCTAATTGTCAGATAAAACAAGAATATTATTTTTCCATGAACACTATCCATGATTGTCGCGTTTCAATACTTCGATCCTCAAGCTTCCGATTTTATCCAAAATGCCAGGTCTAATTCCGTACTTAACTTTGCCTTTTTGTAATATTTGGCGTATGATGTTCTTTTGCAAGCTTTATTCGCTTAACAACAAAATGTGCGTATATCTAAATATTATCGATATTGGGAATTAAGGCATAATTCTATTGGAACATCGTAAATCTCTGCAAAGAACGATTCCGATAGCAGCAGAAATGTTTCAAACACGACGGTCAAGTTGCAACTGTCACAACTACACCATTTAATTTCTTCTAGTACTACTAGTACCACCAGTACAAATAATACTAAAAAAAGCTACGCCAGCATAGTCTACTGGTGCTTCATTGGTGCATAACCATTACATTAATATATAACAGTTAGAAACTGTTTGTGGCGGAGAACCATTATGTAGACAATTTTTTATTAGGTGTTGCGCAACTAGTAATAAATTAGTTCAAAAATGACCAGAAGGATGAACCAAAGACAGCATGAACAGAAAGTATAATCTCATGCACATTCGTTTTGTGCTTACTGACGACTCATCAGTAGGAGACTGTATAACGCTCTTTATCTACTATATATTTGAATGAGAAATGTTGGTTTACATGTTCGTGTGGGAGATTGTACCGTCCTATATTCCCACATTCCTCACCCAAATATATAGTGGGTAAAGAGCGTAATACCAGCTCCTACTGATGTGTCGTCAGTAAGCATGAAATGAATGTAAACGAGATTATGCGTTCCGCTCATGCTGTTTTTGATTTATCCTTCTGGTAATATTCGAACTTATTTTTTTCCAGATGCGCAATAACTAATGCACAATTAAATTCATGGTTGTTTGTGGGATGCAAATGAAAGCTTATTATGTTGCAATTCGCGGTTATATAAATGGACATACACCATTATTTCGTATGTATTTCATGCATTAAAATGTATGGTATTTTAGTTCATGTCTTGTCAGCTGCCCATTGAAATAGTTTTATGGTTTCATATTCGTTCACTGTTTATGCTTGCTGAGCATATAACAATTGCTTATTTGATTGCACGTTGTGTTTGGCAACGATTGTAGAATTCGATACCGCACAGTTTTCTAATCTAATCATAAACCCGCAATTTAAAGAAAATCTGGTTTGACGCCTGGCAGGCTCTGGCTGTTCAGACCGAAAGCGGTAGCATTACCCTTTACTAAATACTTTTTACTTTGAGAAGATGGTCCTCGTCGGTCTTTAGCTCAAGACTATCTAAGAAAAGGAAAACTTCGAATCTATCAAATCCGTACATGTTTAAAATTAGCAACTTATAGTTCTTTAACAGTCCATACATAAGTATAAATATTTTTAAAGAAAATAATGTGCCTATATTTGCTTCTAGAACATGTTTATTTCAAAATGTCCAACATTTTTGTGACTAAACAATAATATTGAATCAACCTAATTTTAAGTTGTTCATGTAATTTTCCTCTAAGCTATCCTCTATGTCTCTTGGCGCATACGAGAGAAAATTAAATGACGGCAATCTTTTATGTATATGGCTCTTGCATTTCTAATTAGCATGGTGCAGGAAAAGATGTGACATCCTCTGCGAGCAGTATTGTTGGAACTGACCATACTTCAATTCTGCTTGCTACTGACCAAGTTCTTGCAAATGGTACCAGTAACGAAGATAATCTTTCAAGCTCGGCTGTGGCTGGTGGTGAAATACGGGAGCAGAAACCTCGTCTTCATGATGACATGATAATGCAGAGCAATATTTTACCTGGGGGTAGCGGTGCGGTGCTGGCTCCCACGGGTGCTGGTTTAGCTCCTCGTCAAACAGGTAGCATGGTGTCCACTAGTCATACAGCTGAGCAGGACATTGTAACACGAATGCGCAACCTTGAGTGGATTGTATTCGGACAGTATCGCATCAAACCCTGGTATTTTTCGCCGTATCCTCAAGAGCTTGTTGGTCTGCCCTGTGTCTACATTTGCGAGTTTTGTCTCAAATATTTAAAAGGGGTGACCTGCTTAAAGCGTCACTTAGTAGGTTTATTTTTTAATTATATTGCTGTGTTCACATTCATTTTATGAAAAAGATTTCAAATATGCACGAAAGCGATTATACGTACTTGTTTCCGTCTACTTATGAATTTCTCATGAGTTGATGCTGTTTGAAAACAAATTATATACAAATATAATGTGTAATATATGTGTATGATTGCATGAAACCATGAAATTTGCGGAATAACGACCGATGATTCCTAACCAATAGTATAAAATTCGTTATCATGAACCTTGTTAGTACTATCAGAATTGCGGTGACCAATCTTGTGAAAGGAATTCAGTTATAAGGCAACTGACAGTTCCGCTTATAAATTCCATCCATTGAAAGCTAGGAGAACAGCGAAGAGTGGTGCAACTCTTTATTGTAGGATCACTAATGTCACAATTAAACGCGCCAAAGGCTCTCGGATGTGTTTCCTGATCTGGTCTTTTGGGACATTAGCTCAAGGCCTTTCTAGAACTCTATATTTTGCCGCAAGCAGTCTAGCAGTATATCCGACCAATATTATAAATTTCTGTGATGAATGTCAAACTTAACGTAAACTTAATGAAATTTAAAATTTCCAGTCGTTGAAAATATGTAATTGTCATTATTATGGTGAGTAGTGTTTATTAAAACTGAATTGTCAATTATGTGTATATATTTAAACCGTTTACTGGTATAAATTGCGATTTGCTTAAGATGAATGCTATTTTACAAAGGATGGTTTTAAAATTTATTCTAAATTAAACAACAAATTTTTAGTGCGTTCTTGAATGAGCGCTCTGAAACGGCATTATTTCATTTATCATGCATAATATCTTAGGCAAAAAGGAATAAATATTTGTGTTAGTCAAAACGCAGATCAGGTAATTTTGATTAATCCAGTTTCGCAAAAATATTTTACTTTTAAGTTAGTATAACCATTTCATTGACAAAGGACTACAGAAACCATTCAATCTAAAAGAAGCATTTAGACATACACCTATTTTTATTGTTTAATGTATGCATCTAATGGTAATTCACACAATCTAAACTTAATTTTTCATTGTAGCTATTCACCGTCTGCGTCAATTTCCACAATGAATCTTTTAATTTGAAACTATTTTTTTAAAAATTCTGATTGTAATTGACCAATGCATACTTGCTGATTTTTAAACATGGTTTCAGTTAGTATATTTATCCTCATCATCATCGTCACACCCAACATTTCGTAGCATTTGCAAGTTGATACTTCACTCCTGACATAGTCTCTATATGCGTAAGTTCTAGAAAAATGCTATTTTAATTGCTAAATATTTTCTCTCATATGGTCTGCTAGCCATAGCTGACGAGTACTATCCGTGAGGTGCATGCCTACATTGAGAACCTCACGGAAAAATAGAAGCATATTGACCAACAACTGCACATCTTTGGCATCTTATCACGCTCGTCACTATTTATTCAAAATCGATGGTTCGATGGGTGGCTTTTTATACTCTATTCTATTGCTTGAGGTTTTGGTTCTTATTTTTTGCTCTTCATGATTAAATGTACTACTTCTCAACGTCTGACGTAAACTATAACTGTAACAGCTATCAACTGACTTATACCAAGCCTGTTAAATGCCAACAAGCGAAAAGAATCTTTCTAGACAGGATGAGGACTTTGTGTTAATAAGATCTGCGAATGTTATCATCATTGTTGGATAAAATTCTTAACGTGTGATATTATTATATATGAAACACAACGATAAATGCTCTTAAATATTTTTAGTGTGTATTTATTTTTTTGACAAAGTAATTAATCGTGTACCGCTCTATTTTTTCACATTCCTCACCCAAATATATAGTGGTTAAAAGGCGTAATACCCGCTCCTACTGATGAGTCGCCAGTAAGTATGAAACGAATGTGCACGACATAATACGTTCCGTTCATACTGTCTTTGGTTTATCCTAATTTGTTACTAGATGCGAAACACCTATTACACACTTGCTTTATATGTTTGAAATTTTGCGCTTCTACATGTGTTACAGCCAACGAAATGCGCTTTACCCTGGATAATTATTATTTGTTGCCAAATGTGCCAATCGTTCTACCTTTAAGCTTGTGGTGTGGATTTTATTAGTTTTGTCTAGATTTATGCATGTAATTTTAATATTTGATTCCTTTCTTGAGGAGAGGTGCGTATTAATCCTCTCTCTGTGATTAATACAAATATAGTGCCTGTCGGTCGTGCTTTAAATTTCCTTAACATACACTTCCCCTAAACGCTTAACTGTCCATATGGTTTAGGCTTGGCGTAATTATTGGACATGTTTCGCACCAAGTACTTTTCGACAAATTAAGGATGTATTCAGTCACAGAGCGATATCGACTAATTCTAGCAACTATAAATATTTCTTCACACTTTAATAAATATCGACTTAATGATTTTGGGGTTACCGTCAAAAGAACGATTAACATTCCGAATACCTATATAGGCAATACAATTTACCAATAATTGTTTGCGCGGGTGAGAATACTTTAATTATTTTGTTTGAACGCGATTCCCATTGATGACCATCTGTCGAACAACATAACAAAACTACCGGCGGCCGTCGTACTCTGATGATGATCATGGAAGGTCGAACGCGTCAGTGCGTTGCGGCTGGGGGTAGTTTTACTATGTTGTTCGACGACTGGTTAAATACAATGGGATTGGTGTTTACTTCAAGCTCGCAAACTTGATTTAAAGAATTCCGAATACCTGCTTAGCAAAATTCTTATACTCTTTCTTCGATCGATAGTAGTTATCAATTCTTTTTGGTAATCATACCATCATTCAGTTAGAAACATAATATGTATATATACTTACAAAGTACCAACGTTTTGCGTTTATGTATTAGTTGTGATGTACAATATCGATTTGAAGGATAACGTACTGTCAGCAGATATTGCGAAATCCTGTAAGGATGAAATTCTGACATTATTTCGAGTAAAATATAGTCTGGCAAAGCTTTAATTTGTCCTATTGAGTTATATATATATATATATATATATATATATATATATATATATACATATATATATATATATATATATATATATATATATAGTGTTCCTTGTCACGCCAGACCGACTAATTTGCGTCGATTGCCATCTGCCAAGATCAGATTGCAAAAAGGAACAATGAAGGTAGCTCGGTTGTACCAGAGTATTCCTATTCACTGACTAAATGTAATGGGCATGTATAGTCGTTTTGGCCATAGTCTCAGGGATTCATGGGCTCCTTGCTGCAGTTGGAGTCGAT
Organism: Eudiplozoon nipponicum; assembly: GCA_029291075.1. Lineage (NCBI taxonomy): Eukaryota > Metazoa > Platyhelminthes > Monogenea > Mazocraeidea > Diplozoidae > Eudiplozoon > Eudiplozoon nipponicum. Next base: position 1,727 of record JAQBSW010002160.1, on the reverse strand, counting down.
CTCTTTTTATTTGTACGTGATTGATATGTTATTGATATATAGTTAAAAACGGATACGGATTGAGATTTAGTATAGTCGTCATTGTGCGTGTTGCCTACTCCAACATATGAGTCCCCTTTATGCCCTAACGAATTTGCACATGAGATTATACCCTCCTTTTTCCTGGTCCTATGTGAACTAATTTGTTACTATTTGCGCAACGCCTACTTAAAAATTTCATATACATAACTTCTCCACAAAAACCAAAATATAATTATTATAAGCTTGTCTTTGTGTTATATTAATTTTGATGAAATGTTATCAATTAGCAATATTTGTGTCTAACTCTTGGTTTTTTAGACTAAATGTACAATACGGCATCCTCCTGGTAATGAGATTTATAGAAAAATGCCTCACAGTTTTTTTGAGATTGATGGACGCAAAAATAAGGTGAGTTGTTTGAATTGATTAGCACCTAGTATAATATACGTTTGCATTAACATATTGACTTGTCTCAGCACATCAATACAAAAGCCATTAGTAACTAATGTTTCACTGCCATAAAACTAAGAAGCGAAATATTATGAAAGAATGCCATGTTGGGAGGATCTAGTTACTATGAGTATATTAACTTGGCTAACTCGCAATTGAGTCAAACTAAACCTCTACAAAATACAATTATAGCCAAGTTGGCTTTAAAGCAAGACAACATCAAAATATGGTTGAAATTAAAAGATTCATATTAAAACTTTCTTGTATTTTGTAATTCCGTACATCTGTGTGTCAAATGCAAACATGATAATATTGATTGTCGAGCTAGTTCTTCCGATTGTTTTCCAGTGTTTATAAGATCCGAGATTAGTAAGACAAAGAACCTGGCTGCGTTACCTCCTTAATTTTTTATATGCTCAGTTGACTACTAGTTGCCTTTGCCTATTCTTGGTAGATGTAGTATGATACCGGAATCTAAGAGACTTTTTACAAATTGATCTAGGTCTTGGCTTGTATATTTCTTCTTTTATGCCTTCCTAAGTTAATACAAACATGATTTCACGTTTTTGGGTCAGTTTATTTGTCAATCTATATCTTCGTATTTCTTCTGACTTGTCTTTTGTTTCTGATTAAGTGCTCTTAATGGAAATTCATTTTATTAAGACAAATATTGATCAAATTTGATAAAGTTTCGCATTTATAAAAAATATTTTTGTGAGAAAAATTTTTCAATTATTTTTTCGCTGTGGTATGTACTAATTGGATCTCGTTTGTCATTGATGTTTTAAGGTAAATCTTAAATTTTAATTAAACAATAATTGATTGCGCTGGTGGTGGTAAAAATTCTTTAAATCAAGTTTGCGAGCTTGAAGTAAATAACAATCCCATTGTATTTAACCAGTCTTCGAACAACATAACCGATCTTCTGCCAATGGCACGCGCTGACGCGTTTCGACCTTCCTTGATCATCATCAGAGTATGATGGCAAATTAATTATCGAGGATCAAATCGCTTTGGAAAGCAAAATTAGATATGCGGCTCTCACCTCTAGTAGTCTTGCATACATTGTATGTGACTGGAAATGTCGGCTGCACAATTTCTGTGTGTGTGTGTGTGTGTGTGTGTGTGCGTGCGTGGCGAAAGCTACAAACAGTTAATGTCCGTGACAGTATATAAATGCATTTAGACAAATAATTAGTGAGATTTACAAGAGAGAGAGCGAGAGAGATTGTCTTGCTACTATGAGTATATTTATC